>CAUYRH010071401.1:0-30706 GCA_963574655.1 Perodicticus potto
ACTAATGTTGTTCATGGTTTCTTGATGTTTCTTTGAAAAACTAAGAGACGGAATTTAAAGAAATACTTCCAGCTTCTCACAAAGGCAATTCTCCAGGAATTCTGAATCCCACTGCGTGTGTCCTCCAAACAACAGTGGAAACCTTCTTAGAGCATCTGGGCGCCACAGGCCAGCCCCTTGGAGAAGCCGGAAAGCCGGAGCCGCAGGAGCACTCGGCCGCCCCTGCCGCACCCTGCAGTGCCTGGCTCCTGCCTGCAGGAGATGCCGGCCTGAGGCAGTGCCGGAGACCAGGGCGGCGACTTCAGGGACTGACCTCTACATTTTCAACGTCAATAGAAAATGGGTTATGGAAAAGCTGTATGTCCTGTTCATGGGGATGAAGCTCTTTAAATCTAAATTGGAACTCCTTTTGCAACTTTTCCAGTGACTCCACACATGTTTTGTTTGGGAATGCAACCAGTGGTTTTTCCACTAACAGATTTTGCTGGCCCAGGATTAGTCCGCTGCTAAACAGGACAGACAGTGGAGGCAAAACACCCGGTGGGCCAGATAAACGTCCTCAGTGGGCCGCATGTGGCCCGTGGGCCGTAGTTTGAGGACCCCTGATCTATTGTAATGACAGTGGCATTGGAAGAGAGCAGAGGTTGCACTTTGATTCAGCCCCCATGTTCAATCCTACTTTTGACTTTCTAGACCCAGCTCTCTCCCCTGACTGCTAGGCTCTGCCTCTAGTTGCCTGCTGGACACCTCCTCGCTCATGCCCCCAGGTCCTGCAAACTCAGCTTGTCCACAGCGAAATCACTTAGACTTTTTCCTTTTCTATCCATTGCCTAAGCCAGGAACCAAAACATTGTCTTCAACTCTTCCTTCTCCAAATTCAATTTCTAGCCAAGTTCAATTTCTTTTGTCTACTACATAGCTTTTGAGTCTGTCCTCCTCTCTATCTCTACTGCCACTGCCTTAGTCTGTTTCTGATTACTTCTCTCCTGGAATATGGCAATATCCTCTCAGCTGGCCTCTAACACTTCAGCCTGTGTGGCTTAAAATCCATTCCTCGACCCCCATCACCGTGCATGATGAGAATGAACAATATACGATTGCTCACAACAACGTGGATGCTGGGCAAAAGGGCCTGGGTTCAAAAGAATACATTCTATACGATCCCATTCGTATGAAACTGGACTACATGGGAAACCGATCTGTATTGTAGGAGTCAGGACAGAGGTGGTGTGGCTGAAAGGAACTCCTGGAGGGCTCTGGCCGCTGGTGATGTTCTGCGTCTGATCTGAGTGCTGGTTTCTCACCTGTTCATCCTATGGAGGTTCACCAAGCTGTATACTTATGATATATGCACTTTTCTGTATGTGTTATACTTCATTCAAAAGGATAGAAAACTGTTTCCCTTACTGAATTCTGAATTGTCTTTCTAAAGTGAAAATCTAATTAATTTAACAGGCCTCTGCTTAAACTCATCATGGCTCTTAAACTTAACTATGCAGGGCATTTTAGCCTGAGATTCACGGTCCATCATGGTCCGCCTTTTCCACTCTTCCTCCCACCTGTGACATGAATCTCATGCTCCAGTCCTGTCTACTCACATACATTTCCCCCAAACTCTCTATCACATCTCTCGGGCCTCTGTGCCTTGGCACACGCTACTCCCTCCACCTGACGTGCCTTTACCACCTCTGGATTGCTTTGCAAACTTCTGTTGATCCTTCAAGACCCAGCTTAGACATGACCTCTTCTGAGAAGCCATCCTTAACCCCTAGAGACACCTCCCTGCAGTGACTGTTGCACCCATCACACTGTATCGAGGTGTCCTCCTCTACTAGCTGAGATACTCCTTGAGCACCAGGCACTGCATCTTGTCTTCTGTAACTCCTATGCCCCACACTGTGTTGGCACAGAGCAAGAATTTGGTAAAGGTTTGTTGAGTGAAGGGAGGAAGGAATGAACAAACGAACAGGGGCCATGTTACTGCTACTGGAGAGCCCATTTGGATTTAGAAATGTGGATACAACTCCTGATGCTATGATCGCCTCCCCGCCTCCTGGGTTAAGCTATGTTTTAACTCGTCCCTGCTACCTGCCCCTGTTCCCCAGTGAGCTGGGATTTCTGGCAGCCACCAGCCAGCAATTTCTGTGAAACAATCTCCAAAGCTCGTAGGTTTCATTTGTTTAGTATTTCAAGGATGTGTAACAACGTGGTAGGCTCTGCGGCCACAGTCCTGAGTCTTGCATGAGTCATTTCTCACTTCAGTTCCTATAATAGTCTCTTGTTGGTCTCCTCAACCTCTCTGTTCTCCGCCTGAAATCGATTTACAATTTTGCTGCTCACTTAATTTATTTAGTGCATTTTATTGATTTATGTCATGGAACTAAAATGTGCATAGATCAGAACATGCTGAGCAGAGAAGGGAGAGGGCAACCGACGTCTGCAGCTGCCCAAACTCAGTCATCAGAGCCCCAAACGGGTCAGCCTCCTGGCTGTAGCTGGAACGTGCTGCGTGGCCCTTGCATCCCTGTACCTGTGTGTTAGTTTGGATGGTCTTTTCACCCTGGCTGTCTGGGAAACACTCCATGAGCCTTCAGGAGCCAACCAAAAGGCCCTGCCTCTGAAAGGCCCCTCCCCCGGCCCCTAAACTGTATCAGTTACTCCCACTCTGTGCTCGCAGGTGGCCAGGTGCATATGTGTGGTCCAGGGCCCAGGAAAAGGGGAGGTCTGATTTCTTTCACCCAGTGAGAAAGACATGTCAAGACACAGAGAGGTAGGAGACTGGCTGAAGTGGTCCACATGTCCATTACTCCTGTCACCTGCCATTTCCAGATAATAAGGGAATTTTTAATGCCCACAGCCATGTGGCCTAGGATGGGAATTGCCAACCATCTGAATGGCCATGGTCCGTTGTGGGGCTCTGGAATCTTCCTGTCATTTCCTGGATATTCTCAATAAACTCACAACAGAGGCCAGCCAACCTGGTGCCAATTAATTTTCAGAGGCGGGGAAGACTACATCCTGGCTTTCAGGAATGGGCTGCGGTGACCTTCATTCACCTTGCTAGCAGTCAGCATCTCTTGATGCCAGGCTATGTGTCAGGAACTGGGGCAGTGAGGAAACCCCTGGCCTCTGCTCTCGACAAGCTCACCTCCTAGTGCAGAGACAAACAAGAGGACACTAAGCCACAGTCCATGAAGGGGGACAGAGGGCTGTGGAGACAGTGAGGGGCACTGTGGGGGGAGGTTCTGGAAGGAAGAGAAGAATCCTTGTATGTATATAAGGGGCATCAGGGAAGTCACTCCTGGTAGAATGAACAGCTGGGGCCCCAAGGGTCTCTGTGCTAGGCACATGACAGGTGCTCAGTGGACATGGCTGATAACTGAAGGGCGGGAGAGCAAGCTAAAGTGCTTTGCTCAAGGCCACACAGCAGGTTTAGATCAGAGTCCGCTTCTGAGGTCTTTGAAGCAGTGCCCGCCTGCCCTGCCGCTCCTCCTCCCTGCCTCCCAGCCGTCCCTCGAGCCAAGTCTTCTTGAGTGTCACACCTGGACCTCCCACCTACTTAATTCTGAAGTGCCAGTTCTGCCATTTCCTTTTCTAAATTCTGGATTCCTCTAATTATATGCTCTTATTGAAGGTGATTAAATCCCTAAGCCTGGTGGAGGAATGCTTTCGGAGATCACAACATCTAATAATTGCTTTAGTTGCTCTAATTCCAATTATTCAAGATTATCTTTCCAGGTAATTAGGTATCTGGGCAGTCTTGCCTGCTCACTCTCTCACATTAACCCCAGACGGTGACCAGCTTTCATGTTTCATAATTGGAAACAGTTTCTCCATGGTGAGAAGACTCTGTTGAGGGTAAACAGTGGTAATTTAAATTTCTAAATAGCTCTGTGGTCTTATCATACTTTGGTGTGAGAAATAACTGTGCAACTCTGAGGCTTATGATTTGTAGTGATCTATGTGAGTGCCATAGGGTTGTGCAGTGAACATCTTGCACAACTGTACAGGGGGGTCAGGGATACCCAGAAGACAACATTCATCTTACAAGCCTAGACTTGCATCTCCTTGCTAAACCACACTGCCTGTAATGTGCTGGAATTTGTAATCCTATTTTGTTATGTGTCCTTTTTTCCAAAGCAATATAATTTCATTGGTATAATTTACAACCAGTGAAATGAACAGGTTTTAAATATACAGTTCAGTCACTTTAAAGAAATGCATACATCCTTATAACCCATGCCCTTGTTGAGGTAGAGGACCAGGGTGAGCTTCACAGGCAGGCGACCTGTATAGTCACATGGGACCCTACCCAGAGAAGGGCTCTACGATTGTTTTCTTACTGTACTGTCACTATCTTGGAATTTTTTTTTATTTTGTCTTGAAATTCTTAATAGATTTTCAAAAAGGGGTCTTATGCATTTTCATTTCATATTGCCTTCTCTATTTGAGCTGTATAAATAGCAGCAGTAATATCTGTTAGCTCATGATTTTAGTATGCTAGTTAATTTTTTCCAAGATCCTTTAAAAGTAATAATAATAATAATAATACCAAGACTTTCTTTCTGTTTTAGCAACGTGCCAGGCTCACTTGATTCTGCCAACCACTTGAAGAGGCTTATGTTATTGTTATACCATGTTAAGATGGGGAAACTGAGGCCAAGGAGGGTTATGTCATCTTGCCCAAGGTCATTGGGTTCTAAGTGGCAGCAGAGGCCACTGAGTAGGACCTGTGGATTCTTGGGCTTCACCATTCCACTCACTGCCCCACTGTTAACGTAAAAAAGATTCCAAGCCACACCTTGACTGGGGAAGGAGTAAAATCTAGGGAAAGGAAAGAATGGTGTCAGCCAGGTGGGCGGGGGAGGAAGAAAGGGCTGTTATACCATAAGGTTGGCTCTTGTTTTCCAAGGCCCTTAGGCCTCCTGGACCTCCCTCTGCTTTCTTCTTGTCTAGTCCTAGGACCATGATCTAAGCTTCATGTATAGGAGGTCAGGGTGTGAAGGGCTAGGAGAGCTGGTCTCACTGGCTCCATTTTACAGATGAAGAAACTGTGCCCTGAGATACAACTCTTTGTGGGTGCGGTGCACTGAGAATGTAAGTATGCCTCCTGCATGCCAATCCCCAAGAAAAGTAGTCCCTGCTCTGGGGCAACCCCCTTTATCCTGGTCCCGCTGGTCCCTTTCAGGCTTGTTACCCCATTTTATCCTCCTAACAGCCCACAGAGTAGGAATTCTTCTCTTTTTTCATGTCAAGAGGGTGTAGCTCAGAGAAGTTAAGGAGAGCTTTCAAGGCACAGGCTCTGGGTTTCAGTTCCAACTCTGGCTTTCTAACCACATGACTTTATCTTCTTTATGACTCCATTTCTTCATCTGTGAAATGGGGGCTCACAGAATCAACTTTGTGGGATTCGTCTGAGAAGCAATTGAGACAGTCCACATAAGGAGTTAGCTCAAGATTTGGCCCAATAAATTCCAGCTTGAATCTTCTGTTGTATTTTCCCCATCTCTTCAGTTTGGCCCAGCCAGCTGGAAAGCTAACTTGGAAAGTAACACATTTGCATTTATTTCTACTCAACTAACATTCAACTAACCTTTATTGAATAATGCACAGAATTCCACTCACTGCCAGATGCTTTCACACCCCTTGCTTCATCTAGTTCTGTTGTCAACCCTTTGGGGGAGGTAGTGTTATCTCTGGTTTATAGCAGAGTTGCTAGGCAGCTGACTCAGAGAAGTTGGGCTACTTTCCTGAGGTCACACAGCCAAGTGATGTGTCCCATCAGTCCTGTTCTCACGCCTTCCTTCCTTCCTTCCCTCCCTCCCTCTCTCCCATCTTTCTTCTTCCTTTTTTTTTTTTTGCAGTTTTTGGCTGGGGCTGGGTTTGAACCCGCCATCTCTGGCATATGGGGCCACCCTTTTTCTTTTCTTTTTTTTTGTTTTTAAGATAGAGTCTCACTTTGTTGCCCTCAGTAGAATACCATGGTGTCATAGCTCACAGCAACCTCAAACTCTTGGACTCAAGCTATCCTCTTGCCTCAGTTTAAAATTTTTAGTAGAGACAGGGTCTCACTCTTGCTCAGGCTGGTCTCGAACTTTTGAGCTCACGCAGTCCACCGCCCTCAGCTTCCCAGAGTGCCAGGATTACAGGCGTGAGACACTGCGCCCAGCCGTCCTGTGCTTTTTCTGCCATGCTTCATGGATCTTCCACCCGGCCTGGTGCCTCCTGTGCCTCCGCTTCTGCTCCTCGGGCCCAGGAAGTTCCTGGTCTGCTCTACCGTGTGTTCTGACATGGCTGGGAGCCCGCTTGGTTCACAGCTGTCAGGGCCTGACCGGAGCAGGAAGGCGGCAGCAGCTGAGGGGACCCAAGTCACCCTCTGCTCCTCATGCATCCCGTCTGCTGACTCCTGCAGCCTCATCATTTGCAGCCATCTGCCAGGCTCCCTGGAGGTGCTGCAAAGTCTGGAATGTAACTCAAAAGCTCCAACATGCCACCTTCAGCCTCAAGAGGAGCAGAAGGCTGAGGCCCTGTGACCCCTGCCCATGCCTTGAAGCCACCAGAATTAGAAACTCCAGAGAGGCCCTTCCACAGGGAATGCTCCTAGAGCATTGCCTGGGAATTGGCTTTGCAAGCCTGGCTCTGGTCCTGTAGCCAGCCTTACTCCCAGAAGTCTTGGCTTTGCTCAGGCTTTTGCTGGAAATTTCATTTTGAATTGAAAAAGTCCTGCGTCTCTTGGCGGGAATGCCCTGGCCCCGGCTCCTCAACATAATCCCTGGCCTCCTGGGCTTCTATGATTTTCAGCACATGTTTTGCCAAAGGACTTGATGTGGAGGGTTGGGGGCTTATGGAGCAGGAAAAAGGACAAGTGGTTTCTCCAAAGCCAGTTTCTGTCTGCTTGATCTCATCACACATGCCCTTTCCAGGCCCGTCTCTTCCTGGTGGCAAGGGCAAGAGGCTGTTGATTTTATTCATTAATCTTAAATCAAAGACATTTTTTTAGTAACAGCCTTTTTGAGATGTAATGCACTTTCCATACAATTTGCCCACTTACAGGGTACAGTTCTGTGGTTTTTAGTATATTTACAGAGTTGTGCATCCATTTCCACTATCGATTTCAGGATATTTCCATCATCTCCCAAAAGAGCCCCTTCAGCCAGCCCTCTTCAGTCCTCCCATCTCTGCCCAACAGAGGCAACCTCTGATCTACTTTGGGTCAGAGATTGGCCAATCCTAGACACGCATAAATGGGCTCATGTGTCCTGTGGCCTTTTGCGACTGGCTTTTCTCACTGAGGACAATGTTTTCAAGGTTCATCTATGTTGTAGCAGGCGTCAGTACTTCATTTCTTTTTATTGCCAAATAATATTGTATTGTATGAGTTGGCTACATTTTGTTGATCTATTCATTACTTATTTCTAAAACCTTTTTAAAATTGAGAAATACATTAAAACTCAGAACAGTACATAACATTTAAATACATAGCTTAAGAAATCATTGTAGGCTTGGTGCCCGTAGTTCAAGCGACTAAGGCCCCAGCCGCATGCGCCAGAGCTGGCAGGTTCAAATCCGGCCTGGGCCTGCCAAAACAATGACAACTACAACCAAAAAATAGCCGGGCATTGTGGCAGGCGCCTGTAGTCCCAGCTACTTGGGAGGCTGAGGCAAGAGAATCGCTTAAGCCCAGGACTTAGAGGTTGATGTGAGCTATGATGTCACGGCACTCTACCCAGGGTGACAGCTTGAGGCTAGGTCTCAAAAAAAAAAAAAAAAAAAAAAAAAGAAAAGAAAAGAAAAAAAAAGAAATCATTGTAAAGCAAAAGCTTTATTACCACTGAGGTCCTAGAACCCCACCTCCTGGCCACTACCAAATCCCTCGCCCAGAGAAGGATCATCACTGCTTTGCTTAGCTTTATAGCTATGGCCTGTTGCCTCTTTTTTATAAATAAAATTTTATTAGAACACAGCCATGCCTGCTCCTTTTTGCGTTGTGTATGGTTGCACTGGTGCTATGACAGCAGAGCTGAGCAATTATGACAGAGACTCTCTGGCCTGTACGACATAAAATATTCATGTTTTGGCTTTTTACAGAAAAGGTCTACTGATCCTGCTTTATAGTTTTACCAAGTATCTAAATCTAACCACTCTAGATTTGCTTGTTTTTGAACATTTTACATAAATGAGCTCAGTATGGTTTTTGTGTCTGGTTGATAGTTTGTTGATCGTGTAACTGGAGTTTGTTTCTTTTCATTGCTGTGTAATAGTCCATTGCACAACTACTCCACCTTCTATTTGCTTATTCTACTCTTTTTAAAATTTCAGATTGATAATGAAGTTATGAATGTTTCTATTATATTATTTTCATTTCTAAGGTAAAGTTCAAGTTGCAGTTACTCACCCAGGTGGTGTGCTGAATGCCCTCATGTTATTATACACATTAGGAGAGACCCCCACCAGTCATCCTCCCTCCTCTCTCTTGCCCTTGCTAGGCTATATTTGTGTTTTATCTTTTGTGTGTGGGGGTAGTTGTTTATATATTGGTTGCATGTTAGTATTTAATACTCTCCACCCCCCATTCTTGAGATACTTTACTAAGAAGAATGTGTTTCAACTCTATCCAGGTAAGCACAAAAGATGTAAAGTTTCCATCTTTTCTTTTTTGTTTGTTTGTTTGTATTAAATCATAACTGTGTACATTGTTGCATTTATGGGGTTCAATGTACTGATTTGATATACAATATGAAATGCTTACATTGAACTAAGTAACACATTCATCACGATTATACCCTTTTTTTTTTGAGACAGAGCCTCAAGCTGTCACCCTGGATAGAGTGCTGTGGCATCACAGCTCACAGCAACCTCCAATTCCTGGGCTCAAGCGAGTCTCTTGTCTCTGCCTCCCAAGTAGCTGGGACTACAGGCGCCCGCCACAATGCCCGGCCATTTTTTGGTTGCAGCCGTCATTGTCGTTTGGTGGGCCCGGGCTGGATTCAAACCCACCAGCTCAGGTGTACGTGGCTGGCGCCTTAGCCCATTGACCCACAGGCACCAAGCCCATTAACCACCTCTTAAATTGACTTAATTTTCACAGGCTGGACACATACCACATTTACTCAGTACATAATAGGTCTCGTTCCTTCTGTTGACCACCTCTGTAGTTGACCAGTTTGTTCAAGTCACTTACGTGACCAACTTACAGAGTTCTACTGTACTTAGCGTTATATTGTTATTTCCTTGCACTAGTCAGTATAGTAACATGCTGTATAGGTTTGTAGTCTTCTTAGGAAATGTTTAAGCACATAATAGGTATTATTAACTGTATGTACATTGCTGTACAACAGGCATTTAGAACTTTTTTATCTTGTATGACTAAAACTATACCCATTGAACAGCAGTTCCCCATTTCTGCCTGCCTTTAGCTCCTAGTAATCACCCTTCTACCTTCCAAGTCTATAAGTTTGACTATTTTAGCTACCTGATAGAAGTGGAAGTGTGCAGTGTTCGGCCTTGTGTGACTGTCTTATTTCACTTAGCATAATGTCTGCAAGATTCATCCATGTTGTAGCCTATGATAGGATTTTTTAAGGCTAAATGATATTCATTATATGTATATACCATGTTTACTACTTGTTTTCACCTCTTGACTGTTGGGACAATGAAAGTGCTTTTAACTGTTTCACATTTTAAAGTCCAATTTGAAACTTTAGTTGACTTGTATTTCTCATATTAAGCAAAAAAGCACTTCCTGCTTTTCCTATTACTAGCAGCAATGGATGAAGCATCAATATATTTGTGCTTAAATACTTACTTTTTGCTATTCTCTAAGTTTGGAGTATAAAACAATTTTGATCTTTTCATGTTTTTCTACTATAATCCTATATGGGTTTTTTTTTTTTTTGTAGAGACAGAGTCTCACTCTATCACCCTTGGTAGAGTGCCGTGGCATCACACAGCTCACAGAAACCTCCAACTCCTGGGCTTAGGCGATTCTCTTGCCTCAGCCTCTTTTTTTTTTTGAGACAGAGTCTTACTTTATCACCCTTGGTAGAGTGCTGTGGAGTCACAGTTCACAGCAACCTCCAACTCCTGGGCTTAGGTTCTTCTTTTGCCTCAGCCTCCCAAGTAGCTGGGACTACAGGCACCCGCCACAGCGCCCGGCTATTTTTTGATGCAGTTTGACCGGGGCTGGGTTTGAACCCGCTACCCTGGGTATATGGGGCCGACGCCCTACTCAAAACTGAGCCACAGGCGCCACCCCTATATGGTTTTCTAATGGTGAATAAAATGTCTTGGCCAGATAAGCAGTTATAAAAATCACACAAAACTCTGCTTTAGTGCATTCTTTCTATCTGCTTCAAGCCATTTTGAGCTTAGCTTTTGAGCATCTGATTCTCCAAGGTAGGTTTTCTGTTTTTTTATCATGTTAAGCTTAACTTTTGTGTATTTTTAGCACTAAGTTTGAAATTTGGGAAAAGGAGGTTTGGATTTTAATTATATGTATATGATTTGTTAGAAGAAATCTTAAATTTCTGGGTTTTAGGGTAAGTGACAGATTTATCAACATCAAGAATAATAATAAATCCAGAATTAATGTCCTATAAATGATGTCAGCTGTACTAAAGCCAACGATGGCATCACACTGTCATTCTCATCCCAGGGACTCTTCTACTTGGGGCACATGCTTGTTCAGTTAGAGATAAAAACCAAGTCATTCTTTTGTATGTATTTTTCCAAGAGAAGATTCGCAATGTTGCTTTCGAGTATTACTCCTGATATTTTCTTGGAGTTCATTTTCTCCAGTTTGCAAAGTGGAAATAATTGTCTTTACTCCCAAGGACTGTTGGAAGAGTAAATGAAAAGAAGTGAGATGGCTCAGGCAGAAGCACCTGGCTCAGTCTATAGTTGGACACTATATATGTTATATTCCTCCTTATTACTGAGAATCTGGAAAAGAATGAAGTAAATGATGAGGAACCTTTCATGAAAGAATTTTGGTGTAAATGTTATTTATATACTTCTTAAATACTACTATTTAATAGTATTTTGTGTAAATACTAAAGCATTGATCAACTCTGCAGAGTATAGAAAATGAGTTGCCAACTCCAAATCAGCATATAAAGTGAGAAAAATGTAATACTTAATTTTTATTGTTGGGGACATAAAACTTAATGAATATTTTCCTTTTCATATTAAACTTGTGATTTTTAAAAAATATATTGGCATTACTATAAAAAGGCCATTATTGTTTATTTCTCTTGATTTACAGAGTATTGTTACAATCACATTTGAAGTACCAGGGAATGTGAAGGAAGAAAGTCTAAATGTATTTATTCAGGTGAAAGCAATTTTTAACTGATTAATGATTTATCAACTATTTTGTTACATAGTTGTTTCTATTAGCAATGGTTGGTCTTATTAAAATATGTCACTTGATACAGAATCTCCTGTGGGAAAAGAATGTGAGGAACAAGGACAATCACTGCATGGAGGTCATACGGCTAAAGGTACAGTATGCAGTTTACTGTCATAGACTTCTGGACAGAGTCCTTTTCTTGGCTATTATATAAAAACCCCTATTTGGTTTTAAACAGAAGCACAGCTTTTAGTACAAATAACCTTTGTCAACTTCCATTTTCCTTTTTCATTTCCATTGCTGAAAAGGAAGTTTGGAAATCATTACATAAAGCATGATTTATTTGCCCAACTTCCTGTTACCGTGAAAATAATCTGTGTGCTTTGAAATGGTACCCCTGTTCTCACCTGGCTGATGAGCTTGACTGCATTGAAACTTTCCTCCTCTTGGCACATAGATGGGTCACTTAGGGAAAACTTTTTGCAAGTTTGCTTCATTAACAGAAAAATAATGTTGAAAATCATGCTGCTGCTGCTGAACACGATGCTTCTTGATGCATTTAACAGACATTAAATATTTATCATACTCTAAAGTTACAAAGGACTTGAAGAATTTTTGTTTTGTGTTTGGAAATCCATTCATATATTTGACATTTGGGTATTTATGTCATGAAAGGTGTTTTCTCCAGGAGGCAGTGTTTCTGGCTGTATGCCTAACCAATCCACAGTCATTTGAGAATCTACTCTTGTGTGTCCACAGGAGCACATAAAATTTTTGTTATTACTGTTTATTTTTATTAGTATTAATAGATTCGCTCTCTAAGTAGTGACTGATATCTTGGGGTTGCTACAGTGAACAGAGTTTGAGACTATCAAGAAACTATTTTTATTTTTTTATTTCAGATTAATGTAAGGGTATATACAATTAGGTTACATTGTTTCCATTTGTTAGGTAAAGTCCAACTTGTAATTGAGCCCTTCCTCCAGGAGGTGCACCCTATCCCCTTATATGGTACCAGATAGGTGAGAGCTTACCACACCCTCTCCTCTTTCCCCCCTCCTTCTTGAATTTACATTTGTTTTTCTCTCTGTGTGACCTATAATTGTTCATCTACTAATTTCACATTAGTATTGAGTACATTAGATGCTTGCTTTACCATTCTTGTGATACTTTACTTAGGAGGATGTTCTTCAAATTTATACAGGCTAATACAAAAGACATAAAGTCTCCATCCTTCATTATGGCTCAGTAGTATTCCATAGTATGCATATACCACAGTTTATTCATTCTTGGGTTGATAGGCACTTGGGTTGTTTCCACATCCTTGTGATTGTGAATTGAACTGCTATAAACATTTGAGTGCACATGTCCTTAGGGTAAGATGTTATTTTTTCTTCTGGGTATATACCTAGTAGTGGGATTGCAGAATTAAATGGAAGGTCTGTTTTAGCTGTTTGAGCATTCTCCACACCTCTTTCTGAAAGAGCTCTATTAGTTTGCAATCCCACCATCAGTATTAGTGTTCCCTTCTCTCAAGAAACTATTTAAATTTCTTTAATCTTTTCCTGGCTCTACCTGGATCAGCTCTGCAGAACAAAACAAGTGAAATTAACGGAACTTACTAAGCCAGATCCTGCTGCTGCTTTATGACTGGGACTTTGTCTACATTCTATGATTCTCACTGGCAGAAAATATTATGGAAGTGTGTTTATCCTCTCGCACTGAATGAGGGCTGGTTATGTAGAAAAGTGGCAGTTGGGGCATTTACAGTAATTTTTCCACCAACACCTACCTCTACACGGAATTAACTCTAGTAACTGCAGACAGTACTTCAAAATCTTTACACAAGTAATGCAAATTGATGTTTATGTAATTTATGTCAAGCAGTTTATTATTACAAAAATTTAAATCTGAAGAGCAGTACATAAACTGGGCACAGGAGAAGAAAAACTAGAAGAAAATACACCCAAAATACACAAATATTCCAAAAACACACAAAAATTATGTTAAGAATGACTAGGAGAGGTTTGTTTCCTACTGTTTTAAAATACATGTGTTTTATAACAAATACTGTATATATAACAAACATTTTTCAGAAATCCATTTTATCCCCATAGGAGCCAGTTTATCAGATAATTTGTTCTTTATTCCTGCAAATCAATACAAAATGAACTTTTATCCAGATAAATATAATTTTTTTTCTTTATTTCATTATCTATTCCATTGATCACAATAGATGTTTAAAATAAATTATTTAATCTTGGGCAGTGCCTGTGGCTTAGTGAGTAGGGCGCCGGCCCCATATGCTGGAGGTGGTGGGTTCAAACCCAGCCCTAGCCAAAAACTGCAAAATAAATAAATACATACATAAAAATAAATAAAATATATAATCTCACTAAAATCCTTTACCTTCTCAAATTTTCCCATTTAAACTATGAAACAACTATAAATGCATAAAATTATCAGGGCCAGGTCTGGTGGCTCACACCTATAATCCTAGCACTTTGGAAGGATGAGTTGGGTGGATTACCTGAGTTCAGAAGTTCCAGACCAGCCTGAGCAAGAATGAGACCCCATCTGTAAAAATGGGTATTGTGGTGGGTGCCTGTAATCCCAGCTACTCAGGAAGCTGAGGCAAGAGGATCGCTTCAGGCCAAGAGTCTGAGGTTGCTGTGAGCTATGATGCCATAGCACTCTACCAAGGACATCAAAGTAGACTCTGTCTCAAAAAATAAATAAATAAATGAATAAAATTATTAGTAGGATATGATACATATTATGTTTTATTATTTTGTTGCTTCAGGTTTTAGTTGTGATAAATAACATTGAAAGAACATCCTAATATATGTATTTATTTTATTATTACAAAAAGGATTGTTTAAAAAAATAAAGGCACAGAAACATTTTTTAATTGGAGGTTTTAAGAAACTTTTTAAATGCACAGATAATTGGGATTAAGTAATTTCCACAGTGCCTTTATGAATTTTTTATGTTGAAGGTGAACAGCAATGCTGACGCTCCATTTCTGCTTTTAAATTCAAGTTGAGGCTGATTAATGATCAACAGTTCTCCTTTGAGCAGGGGCTGGTGTCAATCAAAGACAAACCACAACAAGTGATTGTCCAAGGCGTCCATGAGCTGTATGATCTGGAGGAAGCTCCAGTGAGCTGGAAAGATGACACTGAGAGAACAAATCGATTGGTCTTTATTGGTAAGTGACAAAGGGTTAAATGTCTAAAGAAAAGTAAAAAATAGATTTGAAAGGGATATAATGTACTATGTAAAAAGTATTGACCAATCTGCTGCCTTTTTGTAAGTAAATAAACTTGTGGTTGATGTTATTTGTCTTTATCATGTGATAACATTCCTAAGAACTTACAAAACCTTTTATTCTTTTTCAAGCAATTTCAGAAAAGTGATTAATCCACACCAACCAAATCACCAGAGTGATTTTGTTTTGAGAGAATTAACCGGAAAATTAAAGAAGGAATCACTCAGTTACTATTGTTTTTGTAAATTTCTGAATATCATCAACCATTTAATGATCTGGAATTGATAGGTGAATGGTTACATTTTAATAAGCATAATCACACCATATTTTGTTTTGTTTGCAGGCAGAAATTTAGATAAGGACATCCTTAAACAGCTATTTATAGCTACTGTGACAGAAACAGAAAAGAGGTGTACAACACATTTGAAAGAAGATCGAATTTGCTCATAATACTAGAAGCATCTCTTATCAAAAGCATGGGTAATAAAAATGAGAATAAGTTTCCTACTGAAGTATTTCAAGCATCTGTTCTTTTTGTTACTTCTGTTATAAGTTCCAGTGTGCTTTAAAAATAGTATTCATTTTACAGAATACATTAAATTTAGTAAATTTGTACCATAAAACATTTTATATTCATGCAATAAAATATTCCCTGAAGTGTGTGCTTATGCACATATATGTGTGTGTGTGTGCATTTGGGGATAGATGTTTCTCAAAAATATCTTTCAGAATTGGCTTTGGAGTTTACATATGCTGAATTTCTCACCCATGAAAGTTATTTATAATAGTAAAACTATCTTCAGTATTGTCATTTTTCCTTAGAACTTCAGCTAGTTGCAGAGACAAAATGATTGTTATCAATAAAAAAAAATTTAAAAAGCAAGTAAATAATGTCACTATATTTATTAAATGAAATAAAAGGTTTGTTGTGGCTAGAGACATAAAAGTATAAGAAATCTGAGTAAAAGAAATTACTCTTCTTTTCTTAATCAATTCTGAGCCTTCTTGGAAGTCAGTGTAATGAAAATTCAGCCATTTATTTTATAATATATTTAAAAGATTCCTATTGTAGAGCTTTTAGTTTTAAGTAGATTTTATTAGTGGTATTAAGTGTCAAAGAAGGCTATCAAAATGACCTTCAGAATTTTTTCCCTAGAATATTGAATAAAGGAGTTACATTTGTGTATTTGGGATGGTTTCAGTGTTTGGAGGTAGAAAGCTAATTGGTCAAATTATCTGAAGTTGGTTACTGTTATTGATTCCTTGGGTCTACCAATTAGTTTGATAATTCAGATCTTCCTTCTCCTTTTTTTCTGACCCTTTTTAGTATAATTTCTGGGTATTCACCCAGTTGCCTTCTGATCCTATTAGTTAATGGTTGAGAGAATACAGTTATTTTGTGGCAGCAAATTGTTCGACAGAAAGTCATCTGATTTTTGAGTTAGATCTGAGCTTTAATTCCAACTTTTATGCTTCTTGGCTGTGTAATCTTGGGCAGAGCATTTACTCTGAGATTAGTAGATAGTGGTAATACCAACCATTCAAAGATTAAATGGGTTTGTTACACCCAGCTTGGCTCCTAGCACATAGCAGAGCCTTAGTTTTCTTCTTCCTAGCAATTTAAATTTGTTTTATAATTAATGTGATCACAATTATAATATTCTTTGGTAAGTAAGTGTCTAGATTTTTCTGTTCTAGACCATGAAAAAGGGCTTATAATTATGTATATTAATCTACTTTATTTATAAATATCTTATTTCAAACATTTATAAGTCCATATTTATAAAACTTATGTTTTGCTCAAAAATGTATTTATTTTAAATTATTGTTTATTGTACAGGAATTGCATGAATACATTTTCATTTTAAAAATGCAACATTATAGGCTCAATGCCTGTAGTACAGTGGTTACAGTGCCGGCCACATGCACTGAGGCTGGTGGGTTCATACCCAAACCAGGCCAGCTAAACAACAATGACAACTGCAACCAAAAAAAAAAAAAAAATCTCTGGACATTGTGGCAGGCACCTTAGCTACTTAGGAGGCTGAGGCAAGAGAATTGCTTAAGCCCAAGACTTTGAGGTTGCTGTGAGCAGTGACATCACAGCACTCTACTGAGGGTGACATAGTGAGACTCTGTCTCAAAAAACAAGACAAAACGAAAAAAAATGCAATATTACAGATGAAGTTAGTAGCCCCGACCCTTCTCCTTCAATTCCTGCCAATACTTAGAGCTAAGCCAATGTTCTGTCTTCTCAGACATTTCTTTTCACTTACACATTATGTTCCCCAAAGTGAATTATGCCAAAGATCAGAGCCATAACTTAAGCTGCTGCTTCAGGGAAGTTAGAAAGTTGCCATAAATATCTTTAAGGGAAGGTTTTGTTTTTATAATGTACATACATGTGTTAAAACTTCATTTTTTATGTATTATAATGGATTTTGCTTAAAATAAACAAACTCAAGGGCAGCACCTGTGGCTCAGTGGATAGGGCACTGGCCCCATATACCAAGGATGGCGGGTTCAAATCCAGCCCCGGCCAAAGTGCAACAACAAAAAATAGCCGTGTGTTGTGGGCAGGCGCCTGTAGTCCCAGCTACTCGAGAGGCTAAGGCAAGAGAATCACTTAGCCCAGGAATTGGAGGTTGCTGTGAGCTGTGACACCACAGCACTCTACCGAGGATGATAAAGTGAGACTCTGTCTCAAACCAAACTCAACTACTAGTCTCAAATCTTTCCATGACAGTACATATAAATCTCTGTTATTCTTTTCTGTAAGAAGTACATAGTTTAACATAAAATACATTCATTTAATGAAAACATTTCTTGACAGCTTCCAATTTGCCAATGTACTAGTGTAGAGGCTGAAATTGTATCCAACAAATAAAGGCCAGGTTCTCGTGTTGCTGCATTCTGGTGGGGGATACACATAAATGAAAGGGGAGGATGCAACCCTCAGCAGGCTGATTAGAACAAAGGTCAACTTTAGACCAAGTGGTCTTGGAAGGCTTCTCTGATGAGAAGTGGCTCCTGAAAAGCAAATGACAAGGAGCCATTCATAAAAATAGAGGAGAAGTCTCTACATAAATGGAGCAAATAGTGCAAAAGCAGAGTGTGTTGGGAGAACAGGAAGAAGGTAACCGTGGTGGAAGGTTAGAAAGCAGAGGTGTGAGACGAAATTGGAGTTGTGAGCCAGGTCAGGTTGTCCTTGTAGGACACAGTAAATGTTTGGATTATTCTTAATACCCTGGGAAGTGGCCCCTGAAGTGTTGTAAGCTGGAGAAGGGATGTGAGGGTAATTGCTTCAGCAGATGAATCAAGTTGTTTTTGACATTACAAATAGTGCAATGTACGTCTCTTTGTTATGTGTGAATGTTCTCTAGAATAGATTAAAAAAGTAGAATCAAGAGCTTCTAGGATTTGGATATCTGTATTTTATAGTAGATAGTGATAAACTACCCTTTCAAATGACTGTTCTTTTTGCCTTCATACAGTAGTACATTAAAGTACCCATCTTCCCAAACCTAACTTAACATTAACTTTTGCCAAT
The DNA here is from genome assembly GCA_963574655.1 of Perodicticus potto. Lineage (NCBI taxonomy): Eukaryota > Metazoa > Chordata > Mammalia > Primates > Lorisidae > Perodicticus > Perodicticus potto. The sequence continues at coordinate 18,172 of CAUYRH010071401.1, forward strand.
CTAGATCTCACTGTTTTATTTTGGATTTTAAACTTTTTTATATTGTTTATATAGATATTTAAGGGTGCATCATACTGTTCTTTATTTTTACTTTCCCAAAATGAAGTCCTTTTCAATAATCAGTGCCATAGTTTATTTAAACTCTACCCTCGGGAGACTTTGGAACTTGCTAGAGATATCCTGAAGAGGTTTTACTTTTATAATAATAATAATGATGTGGGCCATTATTCTGCTTGCCATAGAAGACTTACAGGTCTTCTGATGATGGTGATGATGATGGTGAAGGTTCATCTAAAACTTTTATAGTTTATTAAGGAACACAGGATAAATCACTAAATCTTTCTGAGATTCTGCCACTTATTCAAAAAATGACAGTAACTATGCAAATCTCTGAATTGTTCCAAGGATTAAAGCACCCTGAATACAGAGTCTGTACATGTGTGAATTTTGCTTTTCCAGCAAGGCTGGATACATACAGTTCAAGCTTCTGCTCTCCTCAGAACAAATGACTGTTGCCAACACTTTCTCCAGCTGTGAGTGAAAGAGGCAAGAAAATTGGTACTGAGTTTAAGATAGCTGTAGAAAGCATTAGCACAAGTTGTAAGGGTGGACTAGGTAACTGAAAGGGTCACCTGGGTAAAAGTGCTTGATACCTTTGAGTTTCCCCTCTCTCAACAGTTACCAATAATGTGTGAATTAGAAAAGACCCTTCAAATAGCTTATTTCCTCTTGTTAGACTCCTAAGCAGACTTTGCAGCAGAGGGGCTTTTAATTATCTTCCACACTATCCAGCATTCTTTCTCTGGATGTTTGCTTCAAGCAGATATACAGTATCTTAATTTTTAAAAAGTGTTCTTACAGACTTGGGTAGCAGTTGAGAATAAACAAAAATATCTTTATTCCTAGAGGTTATAATCCCTAGAATGTGAATTTTGTAAGGCAATAATCAATAAGATAAAACTAAAAGGCTTTTGTTTGTTTTGTTTTAGAGACAGAGTCTCACTCTGTCGCCCTCGGTAGAGTGCTGTGGCATCACAACTCACAGCAACCTCTAGCTCTTGGGTTTAGGCGATTCTCTTGCCTCAGCCTCCTGAGTAGCTGGGACTACAGGCGCCCGCCACTACGCTTGGGTATTTTTTGTTGCAGTTTGGCTGGGGCCGGGTTTGAACCCACCACCTTCGGTATATGGGACTGGCACCCTACTCAGTGAGCCACAGGTGCTGCCCTAAAAGGCTTTTAAAATGATGATCAATACTTTGGAACATTATGGGCTTGGCTGCTTTCTATGAATTGAAGAATTGTTTCCTTTGGTATAAGTGGTAAAACTTTATTTTTAGATTGCTTTGAAATGACTTTCCCAGCTCTAAAACTGGTAGGGGTGATATGAAAAGAAATGAATTCTGCCCTTGAATGTCTGGCAACTCACTGCTTTGATAAAAAAGAAAGATATGTTGGAATTCTATTCCCAAATTAGTCTTAATATTAGAACCAACCTTACCTTTAACTCTGCTGATGATCAAATTGCCTTTAATTTTTAGGTTAGAATAAGGAGAAACCAGCCATCACCACCATCACTTCTATAGATTAGTTCAGAAAGGTTTGTTTTTCAAAGTGGGATGGCATCTTATGAACTCCTGATACTTTTGTTCTAGAAAAAAACCCCACAACTGTTTAGCCTTAAGGAAAAAGGTAATCACCAAACATTATTGAGTACCCACTATGCACTAGACCCCATGTTAAATGTTGCAGGAGCTACAGAATTGATGAGCCAGGGCAGTAAGAGTTCCTTTGTCTTTGTTCTTGTTTAGAATGACGTGCCAGTATGGAGTCTGAACAAAGCATTCAACTTCGTTTTCTTCACTACAGCTCTTTGTCTTTACACTGATATATTTGGTACAACTTTATTTAGATATAATTCACATACCATAAAATTTATCCTTTTTAAAGTATACAATTCATGGTTTTTAGAATATCCATAGTTAGACAACTATTATCAATATTTAAGTCCAGAACATTTTCATCACCCAAAAAGAAAAAAGCCTAAATCCCTTAGCAGTTACTTCCCCGTAACTTCCCCATGGCCTGCCCCCCAACCCACTTTCTGTCTCTATAGATTTGCTGTTCGGACTTCTTCGATGCAACAGTATGGTTTTAGGGTTCATCTACGTTGTAACATGTATCAGTATTTCTTTCCTTTTTATTTCTGAATAATAGTTCATTGTGTGGATATAGCACATTTTGCTTATCTACTTATCAGATGTTGCACATTTGAGTTTCTATTTCTTGGCTATTGTCCTTTTTGCCTTATGTTTATTTTTTAAATTCATATTAATGGATGTATTTTTTAGAACAGTTTTAGATTTACCAAAAAATTGAGCAGGTAGTATAGAGTTCCCATATCCCTCTCACCAATAACATCTTACAATAGTGTGGTATTATTGTTATACTTAGTCAACCAATGTTGATAATTAAAGTCCATAGTTCATTCAGATATCCTTTGTTTTTACCTCATGTTCTTTTTCTATTCTAGAATCTCATCCAGGATGCTTAGTGGTCACGTCTCCTTAGACTCCTTTTAGCTGTGACAATTTCTTGGACTTTGTTTCGATGATTTTCACAGTTTTCAGAAGTACTGATCAGATACACAGATGTTCCTTTATTATCCATTAATAGAATTTGATGCTTTTCTTATAATTAGACTGAGGATCTTGGGGTGATCCTCCTTTTGATTGCATCACACCTAGGGTATAAACTATCAGCATGATTTATGACTGATTGACTCTGTCACCTGGTCACTTTTCCAGTGTAGCACTTCAGGTTTTTCCACTGTAAGAGTGGAGAATCGTCATCATTTATTTGAAATTCTGCAAGGGATTTTGTGTGTTTCTTTCCATTTATGAATTTAATCATTTATCTGTGTGGACACTTATACTTTTGGCTTTAATCCAAAACTGGTTTATTTTGTTGCTCTTATTATCCCAGCTTTGGCCACTGGGAACTCTTTCAGTTGTCCCCTGTGCCCTGTTTGACATACTTCCATCAGTGTGTGTGTGTGGGGGGGGGTTGTTTTTTGAGCACTTTTCTCCTTTCATTTTTAAATAACCTAGACCCCTACAGGAGTTGACGCTAGGAAAACTAACAATACTCCCTTTTTCAGGTAATCAGATTTCTAAACTGATGGGAGATGTGCCTCACCTGCAGGGGGCAGAGGGAGGGAGGCATTTGGGATTTTAAAGCTGAATGAGACACCTGTCCTGGCCCTCCTGGAGCTTCCTTTTGTAGATCGCACAAATTGGTAAATTTGGGATTCAAACACAAATCTGTTAGGCTGAAAACAGGTTATTTGTCCTCTAAGCCGCATATAAAATGGGGAAACTTAGAAAAAACCTCAGGAGTAAAGAGGATAAAGTTTAAAAAATGATCTGAAAGAAAGCTATTCTCCAAATTGTATCTGGAAGACACTGGGTAGTTTAAACTACCTTTTGTTATATTTTGCCCATGTAGTTGGTTTCTGATTTCTCACTGAAAATTGTCATTTTTTAATTTATTTTTATTTTTATTTTTGTTGGTTTTTTGTTGTTGCGGTTTGGCCGGGGCTGGGTTTGAACTCACCACCCTCAGTATATGGGGCCAGCACCCTAATCACTGAGCCACGGGCACCACCCTGAAAATTGTCATTTTATAAACACTATATGTTGGCAATCAATGGCTTAATACAGTATTATACTCTTTTTATGCTGTCTTTTTATTAGATGCCACCTGAAATTTTTTCCCCACTAGGTGGCTTTTAAATTATGAATATATACTGTGCTTTACTATTTAATTATATAACAAACATCAAACTATTATTTCACTGTAGCGCTACTTTAAAACAAGTGCTTACTTGTTACTAATAACAAAATAAAACTCTCGTTACTTCCAAAACCCTTTCTCTGGTGCAGGAAGCCCCACCACTCAGATGAGTGAGTTAAACAGCTCTTGTCATTCTGCTGTTCTCCATGGTGGATACTTGAATGAAGACCCAGTGATTTAAAGCCCTTGGCAGTGGCCCATCCCTTGCCTCAGTGAATTTCCAAGTTTTATTATTATTACAGTAAACATTTCTGAAAAAGAAGGAAGGAGGGGAGAAAGAAACCTTCATAAACTGAGTGCATCCCTTCTATGAGAGGCCGCTTTGTGAAAACAGGAGTTTTCACACTGGGCCCATATTAGTATGTGGTAAAATCAATGTAGTTATTTGTGGCCATTTACAAAAAGGAAAAGAATTATCAGTGAACCCTGTAGTATAAGTATATTTCTTTGTGGAATGCATTTATGTATATACGCTGTCTGTGTAAGATCGTGGTGTAAAATGTATTTTGTACTGTGGTTTAATGTTCACAGAAGTTGGAGGATTACTGCTGTAAGCTCGCCTGGCTCCCCCCGACCCTAAACTTCCCCAATTTGATGCTACGGACATTTCAGGCTTTTCTGAAAATTCAAGTCAAGGAGAACATTTTGGGGGAGGAGGGTAGTAGTAGTGGTAACACAACAGACCTCGACACCCTCACCCTAGCGCTCCGGGGATATAGTCAAAACATAAGAAATAATTCCACATACCATTCTCAAACGGGACAATGAAAATGGGGTACTGACCAGCTTTGAAACACAAAAATGTACTTTTAACTGTCCCACGTTCTTTTACAAACGCAGTATACATTTCAGTGCCCCCCATTTCTATCCTCTGGAGAGAGCTGCATGTCGAGGTGGCCATAATGAGTATCACATTTTCCTACCTCATTTTCATTTGTCCTTTTAAAACGCATTAACAGAGCCCATTCAAAGACGGGTCAACAGGCTGGCTAAGCCCGAAGTATGGAGCATCTTCCTTGGTGGCGGGTGGGCGCGAGGAGGAGGGGGCTGAGGGCTCTTCCCGGGTAGGGCGTTTGCACAGCTGACCCTCATCATTGGATGCGTCAGCAGGGAAGAAGAGGTATAAAGGGGGCAGTCCACACAGGGTAGGAAGAACAGGCGGACCAACACCTAAAAGGGTAACCGCGAGCGCTCCTGCTTCGCATCCCGGGCTTCTGTCCCAGCCCACCCCAAGCCGGGTGAGCGGCCGCCACTTGGCCTGCATCTGCAGGACCTGCTCCTCCATGGACTTGCCGAGGGCTGGGCGTCCGCGCTCCACAGAGCAGCGCAGCCTGCTGGGCTCTGCCCGAGAAGATGGTGAGATCGCTGTTCTGAGACAGGACGAAGATGCCGGGGAGCAGGAGGAAGACCAGGAGCCGGAGGCCAGCCCGCGGCCTCTAGAGCGGCGGCACCAGCCAGAGCCGCAGGGGGCGCGGCGGGGCGCGGGCGCGCTTCTCCCAGAGCGCCCTGAGGGCGGCGGCCGCCGGAGCCACCTTGCAGAGTTTGGCGCCAATTTCAAGGCACCGACCGCGTCTGCGGCGTCCTCTGGGGACGCCCCTCAGCTGGCGAAGCCCCCATACTCGTACATCGCGCTTATAACTATGGCCATCCTGCAGAGCCCGCACAAGCGCCTCACGCTCAGCGGCATCTGCGCCTTCATCAGCGGCCGCTTCCCCTACTACCGTCGCAAGTTCCCCGCCTGGCAGAACAGCATTCGCCACAACCTGTCTCTTAACGACTGCTTCGTCAAGATCCCCCGCGAGCCCGGCCACCCGGGCAAGGGCAGCTACTGGAGCCTGGACCCCGCCTCCCAGGACATGTTCGACAACGGCAGCTTCCTCCGGCGCAGGAAGCGTTTCAAGCGCCACCACCCGCCCCCGGGAGCCCACCTGCACCACCCCTTCCTTCTTTCCGCTGCTCCCACCGTTCTGCAAGGGCCGCAACCGGGCCTCTTGCTCGGATCCCCACCCCCTCCTGTCCCGGGGACTCACCCTATTGCCGCCCCGGGCAGGCGCCCGGCCGCCCTGCTGCACCCGCATCCCCTTCGCTACCTGCTGCTCTCGGCCCCAGCCTGTGCCGCGGCGCGGAGGAAATCGGAAGGGGCAGACCTGGCAAGGGCCGGAGTCTTCCCGGCGCTGCAGCCCTCCGTGGGTTCCCAGCCTTGGGTAGAGGGCAAGGGTCTGGCTTCGCGACCGGGAGGTGGATGCACCTCCTTCAGCATCGAGAGTATCATGCAAGGGGTCCGGGGAGGAGGAGGTACAGGGACCGCGCAGAGTCTGCCCCCGGCCCCGTGGGGGTACTGCCACCTGCTACAGCGCCCGTCTTGCCTGTTGAATCCCCAGGCCACTACCCCCTTGCTGCACGTGTCTGCCGCCGCCGCTCGACGGCTTTTGCTGCTGCAGCAGGAGCAGCAGCAGCAACAGCAGGACTGTGCCAGCAGCTGCGCTCTCAGCAAGGGAGGGCTGCTGGATCGTCACTTGTCAGGGGCTGCAGCCCTGCAGAAGTATCAGACCTCTGCAGGGGGTTCTAGGCTGACATCTCCGGCAGCGCCCTTGAGCGGAGAGGGAACCCTGCCAGCCTATTGAGTGGCACTCACACCCAGTTACCTGGCCGACTGTGCAGGGCACATCTGGAGCCCGATGGGAGGGCGGAGCGACCCGCGGCAAGCCCTGGTTTTGTCCCCTCACCCACTGCAAAACAGTTACAAAGGACCAACTGGATACCGTTCCCTTTAGAACAACCGAAACGCAAACTCCGAAGGGTGTCTAGTCGCCATGTCTTTGCTTTCAATTGTGGCCTCCGCGACTTACCCGGATTTGCACATTTCCCGAGAACTATGAACGTGACTGGGGCTTTATTTCAGGTCTAAAAAGAAAAACAGTCTCCAATACAAAACATGTTCCCCCTTCTTCACTCTCAAGAAACTGCAAGTATTATTCACAAGTCGAGTGCAAAACGTTGACAACCTCCGTGTCTTCCTGATACTGACATGTAATATACGTAAACTTTCAATGTCGGAACATTTACATTTCTTATCTCTGTGTCTAACGTGCTATCTTTAATGGAGCTAAAATTAAGCCTAGCTATATAGTGAAATAAAATGCTAAGTTACTGCACTACTTCGTTTTTCTATTACACTTCATAAATGGAAATTTATGTAAATTTTTTAAGCGTCGAGTTAATGTGAGGGTACAAACAACTAGGTTACAATGTTTGCATTTGTTAGGTAGAGTCCCTCTTGTAGTCGTGTTCCACACCCAAGAGGCGTGCCATACACTCTTCCAATGTGTCCATGAAACTTCTTTTAAACTTATGTTCTCTTCTCTTCTCCCAGTTAATTTATTTGTACAATTCATATTTATTATAGATAGCAGAAACATTTCATGTTTTAATATGGCTTTTTAAATTTTTGAATATTTGAGGTTGAAAAAGTCCTGGCTTTTAAAATAGGAGATTTAGTATTTATATCTAGAAGAAGGATTAGAGAAAATGTAAATATATTCTCCATTTATTTTCCATCTTTCTAAAGTGGTTTTTTTTCCTTTCTGAAGAAACCGAAGGACCGTTTGAGATCAATTTGCAATGTAGTGGCCAAAATATTCAGGGAAAATAGAGGGCGATACAGTATATGTTTTTTAAAGCATTAGAATTTTCAAAACTTTTCTTCTTAAAAAATTTCTGAAAGCACTTTGCAACCAGAAAGGTTTAGCTGTTACTTGGCCTCAGGTGAGTAGCGGGAGGGAAACAAGGTGAGAACGCCTATCACTCCTCTTTAAGAAAATAAATTTGTAGAGAACAGACATTTTCCCTTTTGGGAGCAGGATTCACGTCTCAAAAGAATTGCATTCCTGCAGCTTTCAGGGAAGCCACTCGGTGAATGTGGGAACGTTCCTGGATCTATTCCCACCCCCAGCTGTGCATGTCTCATTTGGGGAGGTAGGGAAAACATGGAGACACCCGTTTTTTACAGTAGTTTAATTGGGAGGTTTTTACTCCAGCTTCCCTTATCCACGAAATCTTTTGGCACACCCTACCTGAGATCTCTCCTTGCAGCTCCCGCAGTTCCGAGGCTATTCTGGAAAGTTCCCAAGCAATTACTACCCTTGGTAGCTGCCTGATCGCGAACTCCCAATTCTCTCCTTTTTTCACTGCAGCCTCCGCCCACATAGCAGCAGCAGTGTCCTAAATAAACAGACCACGTTTAGCAAATTTGGGATGCTTGGGGGGCAGTCTAACAGTTTGGAAACAAACGAAGTGCAGAGGGGTCCTATTTAATGTTAAGTTCTTGCCCGTTCATGTTCCAGTTCCCTTTGCCCTTAGTGTGAAACAACTCCAGAGCTACTTCGTTCATTTATTCAGTCAACAAACGTTCTGGGAGAGCCGGCGAGACCCGGCAGCTGAACCCAGAGTGGGTTTCTCAAGGTTGTCTTAATGCTCTTCAAATTTTCTTTCTTCCCTTGCCAAGGTCTGAACAGCACAGACACCAACATGGGTAATTGAGAGACAGAGCCCGATTCTGGCCGACCCCAACCTCCTAATGAAGCCATATCGAATGATGAATTTAAAAAAAATGATTCAGTGGAGGAGTAAATTAAACGTTCTCCAATCGAACATGGCTCTTCCAGTTCACTTGTCTGGAAGCGCCTAGACCGTGCGGAGAGGTCTGACCTTCGGGTGGGACCAGCATGGAAGGAGGTGGGACCCGCCTGGCTTCCCGGGTGCATGGTCTCCTGGTGCTGCCAACACCAAACCCGCCAATGACGTCCAGCACGTGCGGGGGACGCAGCTCGCCCAGTTGGCACAGCCCAGGCTTTGTGGCAGCGCCACCGCAGCCCTACAAATATTCAGAGCGCGCGTGGCGGGAAAGCGCCGTGCTCCGCGCGGGGACCAGGCCTGGGTGCTGTCCTAACCCAAGCTCTGGATTCCAGGCCCATCCCAGTGGTTCCGCGCGGGGGCGACCTTGCGGCTGGGGTTAAAAACCACCGTGCTATTGAGCTACTCGAAAGATCAAAGGTCGAGGGTCGTCTGCGACCCTCGAGTTCGTCTTCTTTAGAATAGACTGACTGGATGAACCTTGAGCTCCCTAGGAAGCCGGCCACAGTCTGAGCCCGAGCGCGAAGGGCTGGCAGGCGCAGAGAGCCTGGGGCAAGGTCCGAAGGGAAACTGTGACTTTCCCCTGGGTCTCGCGGGCGAATACTAACAACAGCGCCACGTGGCGGCTAAACTATCCCCCTGCTCCCTGTCTGCGGCGCACTAGATCCCCTTTAACACACCCAGCACTCAATGAAGGACACGCTGTAGCATTTCGCAATTTACATATAAGAAGTTCGCAACTCGGAGAAATTAAGAAACTCTCTCCTGAGGACCATTCAGGCGGTATCGCCGGACCCAGTCTGTTTTTTGAAGCGCTAACCTCTTGCCCTGCTGTGACCTTTTCCTGAGTGGGCCTCTCGAGTGTCGCAAGAAGATGCGGCCTGAGAAGAGCCAGGGTCCCAACTTCTTCCTCTGGGCCTCGGTCCCACGGCCCGCTCCCCAGCGACCCGGATGCGCGCGCCCTCAGTCCCCAGCTCCGCACCCGCAGCTCTGCGTTTCCTTAGGGAGCGTTCGGCGCAGTAGAGGGAAGGTCACGGGCAGACCCGACCACGCCACATCCCTGTCGGCGCCTCACTGGAGCGCTCCAACCCAACAGAAGGTAGCTAGTTAGGAGTCAGAAGAGCCGGTTACGTTCTTCCTCCTCGACGTCGTTTTCTTTCTTTTTCCCTTTGTGGTCCCCAAGAACCCAGGCACCCCTTGTCGCAGGCGCCCGCGGTGCTGCAAAGACCTCTCCCGGGTCCCCCGGCCACCCTCCCTGGGGGGTGGTGGATGTGGACTGCTCCGTGCCCCGCTGGCCCGCGAAGCTAGAATTCCAGTTAGGGACTCTGATCCCGCTCTGCGCTTCGCGCCCGCGCTGGATCCTGGCTGCGTGAAATGTGCCCAGGGAGCTGGGAGTCCCGGGGCGGAGGTCTGAGAGGGGAAAGGGGACGCAGGGCTCCCCTGCAGAGAAGTGTCTCGGTTCCGGGGACCGGCAGAGCGCTGTGACGGAGGCCAGCGTGTTCCACACCCGCGGCTTCTGGCAGTAACTTTCTATGCGCCCCGATACCGTGTGCGTTAAGTATTCAAAATGTGCGGTGGCTGCGTGTACACGGGGAAGTAGCTTATGATTCAGGAACCTCTCCTTTCCAGACTGCTTGAATCAGAAGCCCCTGCTCCTTTCGAGTTGGGAGTCAGTAACAGACGGTAGAAAATCTAGAGAAACAGCAGTAACTACAAGAAAAATACTAGAATAAAACGACGGTAAGAATGAACAAGGCTTTGGCGGTGAGACTTAGCAAATGGTGTCTTGGAAGATTTTGCACCCGTCCTCCTCTAAATTTATTGGAAGTATGGGGGACTTTCAGCTCTCATTCCGAGCACTCAGGAAAAATGTCCAGAGACTTCGTTCACATTAACATCTGATTACAAACTGTAGTAATCTTAGTGTAATTGTTAATGCCACCTTCCGGCATTTTCTACAAAAATAGTTTGGTCTTCATAGATTTTTTTTCAAATTATCATGAAATTATTTAAATGGGTTATAAGCATTCACTGATTCCATATACACCACTAGCTGCAAAGTACTTATATAGATGGCAGCTAACAATACCAAAACTTGCCCCCTAAAAGAAAAATTAGGAGAAGAGAAAGGAGTTAAGGCTCTAGCATAAAATTCAGTTTAACATTGGTTCTCTGTTACTCAACTATTAACTTAGTCAAGGTTTAACTGGATATAAACTTCACTTTTAAATTTATTTCTAGGATGCAGGGATATGTTTATTGAAATTAGTAATTAAGAATAGTTTGGAACATGGCTCGGCGCCTGTGGCTCAGCGGGCTAACACGCCAGCCACGTACACCCGAGCTGGCGGATTCGAATCCAGCCCGGGCCCGCCAAACAAAACAACAATGATGGCTACATCATTTTATCAAAGCAAAAAAACGGCCGGGCATTGTTGCGGGCGCCTGTAGTCCCAGCTACTTGGGAGGCGGAGGCAAGAGACTCGCTTGAGCCCAGGAATTAGAGTTTGCTGTGAGCTGTGATGCCACAGCAATCTATCCAGGGTGACAGCTTGAGGCTCTGTCTCAAAAAAAAAAAAAAAAAAAGAATAGTTTGGAACAGTTATGACTTAGGCAGTGAAGCAGGTTTTATTCTCAAATCCAGCCAAAGAGAACAATGACATTAAATGAAGCATGAGAAATGTCCTTTTCCTCAGACAGTACAATTTTGCTATGGATAGGGTGTCTATATTTAAAGCCATATTTAGGACTAATTATTCTTAAAATTAAGTTAACTATTATTGTGTTATCCAAGTACCTGTTATATAATATATATTGTGCTGTATTTCAGTGTTGATATTTTCTTTAATTTTTAAAAAATTTTTAAAAACTAAACTTTCAAACACATACAAAGAGATTAAGAGTATAAGAAATCTCTATATAACCCTTCTGTGGGTCACATCATCTTTGTCCTCCCCACTGGATTATTTTGAATCAAATCCCAGATAGTCTATCATTTCATTCAATATTTTAAAATATCTCTCTAAAAGATAAGAATTCCATCAAGGTAACCACAATACAGTTATCACATCTAAAATAATCCTAATAGCATCAGTTTATGCAGGCAATATTTAAATATCAGCAATTGTCTCAAAAGAATTATTTAATTGATTGGTTTGAATTAGAATGCAAAATAAGGATCACACATTGTGTTTGGTTGCTGTGGTCTCTTATATCTCTTTAGGAATTCCTCAGTCTTCTTTTTTTCTTGCATTTTTGTTGGGATAACTGGATGGTTTGTCCTAAAGAATTTGACATTCTGGACTTTGTAGCTACACGCAGTATTTTTATGGCAAGATATTCCCAGGGATAAAGTTATTATGCCAACTTTTGAATATTGACAAATGGTAATTTTGTTTGTAGAGGGGAAAGTAGTAGTTAAAAATTAACTACTAACTGGAAAGTTAACTGTTGAAAAACCAAATTTTTTGTTGTTGTTGTTGCAGTTTGGCCAGGGTGGGGTCTGAACCTGCCACCCTCGGTATATGGGCCTGGCACTCCACCTACTGAGCCACAGGCGCCACCCAAAAAACCAAAAAAAAAAATTTTTTGGACAGCCATAAATATGTTGTTTTATTATGAATTTCTCTAATTTTTAGTAGAACAGATTTTTAGATTATAAACATATTCAACTATTCTTGCTAGTAATATATGGCAAACCTGCCCCACAAAGTCAAATTGGTCTTTAAAATCTTTAATTCAGAAGGAGGATTTTTATTTTGTTTTATTTTATTTTTATTAAATCATAGCTGTGTACTTTAATGCAATCATGGGGTACCACGTGCTGGTTTTATATACAATTTGAAATGTTTTCATCAAACTGGTTAACATAGCCTTCATGGCATTTTCTTAGTTATTGTGTTAAGACATTTATATTCTACACCTAGTAAATTTTACATGTACCCTTGTAAGACAAAAAACCACATTTTTATCAAAGCAAACATGGATCTGGGAAAGCTTATGTGAATTTTTCCTAAATGTAAATGTAACATTTTCTTAACAATTTGGTTTC
>CAUYRH010071403.1:0-17337 GCA_963574655.1 Perodicticus potto
TTTTTTTTTTTTTTTTGGAGACAGAGCCTCAAGCTGTTACCCTGGAGAGAGTGCCGTGGCATCACAGCTCACAGCAACCTCCAATTCCTGGGCTCAAGCGAGTCTCCTGCCTCCGCCTCCCAAGTAGCTGGGACTACAGGCACCCGCCACAGCGCCCGGCCATTTTTTGGTTGCAGCCGTCATTGTTGTTTGGCGGGCCCGGGCTGGATTCGAACCCGCCAGCTCAGGTGTACGTGGCTGGTGCCTTAGCCCGTTGAGCCACAGGCGCCGAGCCCCGATGAGGGGGTCTTAACAGTCTTCTGTAGCAGAGAGCCCTGCGAAAGGGCTCCTGGCCAGAATGACAGCCAGACCTCAGGATCAGGGTGTAGATGGAGTTAGCTTACCTTCTTCCTCCCTGAATTAAAATACTACCTTTCATTAGAGATCCTAAGGAAGTTGGTGAGAAGGAACGCAAGAAGGAATCTTGGATGTGGTTAACTTTTTGATGCCTATTATTATTAAATGTTGGGAAAAAATAAGCCATACTACGCAGAAATTGAGACCAGGGGCCCTCGAGGTAATTGGCTTCTAGGTACAAAGCCTGTTGGGCCACTTATTAGCTGAGTGACCTCAGGCAAGGCATTTAATGTCCACGTGCATCGATTTCCTAATGTGTTATATAGTGGTGATAATGAGATCTACTCCCAAGCTGCTTGTTACAAAGACTGGAGTACTATCTAGAACACAAGGAGTGCTCAAGAATTATTTATTTATATATCTTATTTTACTACCATAGAAGCTGAGATGAAAAGAGTTTAGATAGATGCCTCAGGAAAAAAAGGGGAAATTTCACTTCAGTAATTAGTGTCCTATAAATGCTTTACTGGCAGCTGCTTACTTTAAAAAGTCTATAATCTTAAAGGCCAAGAGTGGTAGCTCACGCCTGTAATCCTAGCACTTGGGAGGCCGAGGCGGGTGGATTGCCTGAGCTCACAGGTTTGAGACCAGCCTGAGCCAGAGTGAGACCCCGTCTCTGAAAAATAGCCGGGCATTGTGGCGGGTGCCTGTAGTCTCAGCTACTCTGGAGGCTAAGGCAAGAGGATCACTTTAGTCCAAGAATTGGACGTTGCTGTGACCTAAGACACCATGGCACTATCCCAAGCGTGACAAAGTGAGACTCTGTCTCAAAAAAAAAAAAAAATCTAATCTATTAAGTGGTGACATTATTTCTTTATAAATTATGCCCAGAGGATGAGTTTTAGGATTTTGCATTTATAAGGGTACAAAAGATTCTTTCAATCAGCATTTTTTATAAAGTGGCTTTGAACATGGGGGGTTGAGAGGACAGCACCTAGGAAGTCCTCTGTCACTTTTCTCCTGCAGAGCAATGTTGACTTGAAGTTTCACAATGATGTGACCTCATTCATTCATTCACTTATTGACTCAGCCACATTTTAATAAGCAAGAAGGGCTGCTTTGTGTCTGGCACTGCTGTAGCACACCCACAATTTAGAGATAAGAAGGCCAGTCCCTGCTGTCACAAAGCTTGATGTCCCCGGGGAGATAGACTTGCAAATGGACCACCATTGTGTGTTGGATCAATGCTTTGATGGAGACACAAATTGTCTCCCTGTGGGAGCCCCAGGGAGGGAGTCTACCAGGGAGGTTTCACCAGGGAGGGAAGGCCACCCAGTGGGTTCAAGGTGGTGATGTGCACTTCTCACCCTGTCCTCTCCACCGCCCCATGCTGGCTTTCTTACCCAGTGCTTTCCTGTGAAAGGCCCCACATCATGACAGCTAACAGAGTTCACAGACGTTTATTGGGAGTCTGTGCTGGGCACTTAACATGAATTATCTTATTTGGCCATCACATTAGCCTTAGGAGGGAAATACTACTATCACTAATTGACAGAGGAGAAAAATTAGAATCCAAAAGGTTAACTAAATCGAATAACATCACACAGCTGGCACAGAGCAGTGACTGAACTATGGCTCACATACAGGTCTCTCGGACCCCAATCCCTGTGGCCAGCTAAGCCACTGGGTTCCATGTTCATCACATCTGCAGTTCCATCCGAGAAGAACCTTAATGCCAGAGATTCCATGTCAGAACTGCCTGGGCTCTGAAGTTATGTGATATGGAGAAAGAGCTTGGGATCAGGAGTCAGAAAAGCTGGGTTTGCGTTGTCCTCCTGCCTTATAGCCATGAGATAATCCCATGAAAAAACAGTGCTGGGGACATGCATAGCCTGTCTGGAAGTCATAGGAAGCTTCAGTGAAAGAAGAAGGCTTCTGAGACAGTGTTCTGTAGGACTAAAATCCATGCTGAAGTATCAGTTAGTGGAGGAGGAAGCACATTGGGAAGGCCATGGAAAACACTCCAGCTAGTTCAAAAAGCAAAACAGTTTCAGGGAGGGAAATAGATGCTTATCAGATTGTTGAATGTTCTAGAAGACAAGCTCTAGGATGCAAGAAGATATGGAAATACAGTTTTTAGTGTTAATTCTCTATAATCTGGAGGGGCTGGAATAGACATTGGGTGAACCAAAATTTTGTTTAAAAATCATAAAGGCAGTGATTTTTGCAAAGCGCCCACCTCAGCCATACCAGACGGGCCTGCTGCCAAGAGGGAACCAAGAAGGTGTCCGCATCTCCCCTTCCCCACCCTACAGAAGGTTTGGAGGAGCGAGGGTTGGAGTGGGATTAAGAAGACTGGGACATCTGGGGCTTCTAGGATAAAAGGGCTGGCAAGGCTGGAAACTCTGCAGCAGACAGGAAGAGCAGCACAACTGTGAGGGCCAGCTGGGGAGAGAAGTGTAGGGGACAAGAGCTCAAGAGCAAGGGTGGGTAGACATCACAATGGCAGCGGAGCTACTCCATGAGCTCTAAATGCAGCTAAGGTTGTAGCTTAGTCCTCAGTCTTCGTACCGGTGCTGTGTGGGTGGGTCAGGTTAAAACATACAACTCCTCCTCTCTTCTGGAAGATCTCTTGTGAAATAAAACATATCCTATCAGCCCCTGCAGGGCGTTAAAACCTACATTTCCAACACTTTGCCTATCGCCATTCTGTGCTTACTTATTCCCTTTCAAACAATGACCAATTAGAAGGAATTGTCAACTAATTTAATTCATCTTAATTAAATATCCACCCAAGATGAAAATAAATTTCTTTTTTAAATTTCACCACCAACTATAATTACACCACCACCATCATCATTAAAGAAGATCTATAATTAGAAATTAATCTTCTAGTTACTTTTTTTTTATATAAAGAAATATATGCAGTTTCTCCTTAAGGGTTCCTGGTTCTTTTCTTACTAACTGGGGGTATGTTCTTTCATTAGCATATCTGGGCCATCACTTCTGGTTGTCGTGGCAATGGTTAAGGTATTATAACAAGTGCAACTTTGGCATGTCGGCTTTCCCAAGGACAGAGTGGCAGGTGTGGTTGGTTGGGCTGTAAGGAGAAGGAGGAGTTATTAAAAATAATGACAGTAACAGGCAGAAAATCACATCTTAAATTATAAACAGAGATGTCACAATTTAGTTTGACATGGATGTCAAAGATAGGCACTGCCTCAATAAATGGTCATGGGTGAAACAGAGTTATGGTGTTGGTCCTGGGAGGGGCGGCCAAGCACATCTCACAGACTTGACCATCTATACTGGTGTCAGTGGGAAGGAGATGCTGGGGCTGAGACTCCCGTCTAGATAGTATGTCCAGGCTCTCAGGACCATCGCTGCCACCTCTGTCCCAGTAAAGATCATCTTGAAAGCCCTTCCTACAAGATCCCTATTATAATTAGGAAACCTGGGTCCCAAGAAGTTTCTGGGATATTTTCCCTTATTTTGAATCCTAACTGTATAAAATTTTGAAAAGTTAAATAACTGACTTGAACACAAAGGTCCCAAAAATGTAAATCAAAATGATCAAGGAATAGCTGGGAAAATGTGTAGACTTCACTAATAATTAAATAAATGCTAATAAAACACTAGTGTGTTATTTCTTTCCTGTTTAAAAGGATGATAATACTCAGAATTAGGGTAAGTATGGGAGAATCAGTCCCTCATTCACGCAAGTGCCACATGAATTGATCAGTATAATCTTTCTCAAAGGTATTTTGGTAATATGCCTCTGTATGAGTCAAGAACGTTAAAAATCAACATACAGTTTCTGACACACCAGTTCTAATTTTAGACATTTATAAGCATATTACTGATGCACACAATTAGCCACATATTCACTTATTGTATACCAACATGTGTTCCAAAGTCTGGGGCCATTTACATAGTGCATTTATAGAATGGAATACTTACTGCCAGAAAAAAAATTTGAGTTCATCTTCCTGATTTATTTTGAAACCTTCTTCAGCCTCATTTGTAGTGGAAAGAGCAATGAGCTTTGGTGACAAAAGATGCCAATTGTGAAAGTCCTCCTACTCCTTTCTAGGTGTGTGACCTCTTCTGTCAATTCAGCTCTCTGGGCCTTTGTTTTTCCCTGATTGTAAAGTGAAGCGAGAAATACCCAAAATTGAAGTACATGGTGAGGATTCCTGAGTTCACATATAAGGAAGCACCTAACATATTAACACTTTTATAACATCCAGAACTTATGACTATTGTAATTTCTTCCGAATATGTAAAACTAAAACCACAGCCAGGGCCCTCGCTTTGCTCTCAGGATTATTCTTGGAGAATGCACCTGCTGTTCTTTCGTCTGGGGCAGAACATGGATATTTCTACCCCTGACACAGAGTCTAACACGACTTCAGCACCCAAGGAGCCTAGACAATAGAAGACAACACAATGACAGAGCCACTGCCACCAAGCGGGGGCTGGGACTCAGCAGCAACGTGAGTAACCTCACACATCAGTTCTCAACCTGGGTCAGCAAGGCCTTGATCATTACCACAGCTATGTGTTTCTGGCAATCTCTGTTATAGTTTTCTAATAACTCACTGTTTAAAACTAAAATAATTTTATTTACCAAGGCATCTTTATATCACTATGATAAATAAAAACAAAAGAATAGAGTTACCTGTCAAAGTAGAAGTTAACTAAAACATACAGAGGACGATAAGAACATAATAATGTTAATTTATAGCTAAACATTCTTGTGTGCCTCAGCTTGGTCCTCTCAGTCAAAGAGAAATGCAGTGATTGCTAGAGAGCTGTCAAAGGCAGGCTAACACCAACATGAGAATTTTTCCTGGACAAATAATCTGCAGGACGAAAAGAAAGTTGAAAAGTGATTATCCTTTTCATTTGCAATTCTCTTTTAAGCCTATAATTCCTAAAGTCTCCTCCCATAGGGCGTCCTACACCCTTTGAGAAATATCAGCATACTCAAAAGACTCCTGCCACTTGCCGCCCACTTCATAGATGTGAAAACTGGACCCCAATCAAGAGAAGAAACATGTTCAAATGCCCACAGTGAATCAGTGGTTGAGCTGGAACAAGACCCTGGTGCTCCTGACTCCCAGCTCCATGTACCATCGAACAAATACCCCAGTGGATCTTGCAAGAAGGCTCGGTTTTGAAATGATAAACAAGGTGAACAAAGTCATGCTCTGAATCACTAAAGCTATTGTCTTGAAGAAATCATAGCTACTCTTTTGCATTTCTGATTCTGCATTCAGAAAAAGGATCAAAAACAAACAAACAAACAAACAAACAAAAACCCCAAAGCTCCATGCATCCTTCAAAGAACATACATTTTGAATTATAGATTTTCTTTGAAATGACCCGTATTTAAGCATGGAGTTTAACAGGTAGCTAGCTGAGAACAACACAGAGAAAGCCTCTTCGTCTTGTAGGTCCCCCCATTAGATCCTAACTAAACATGGCTGCCATAGCTGCACCTGTGCCGTGCTGGGTGCATTTATTTATCTTGTACATGGACAGGGCGTCTTCACAGACATCAGCTCCCTTGTTTGTTTATTGCCCTAATCCTGTAAGGAAGGTGTTATATTCTTTATGAGAACAGCTGAGGTTGCTGAGAATCCAGAACAGCAGCTCATCTAGGGTCACAGGGACAGGAAGGGGAGAGACGGAGACCTGGACTCAAGCCCAGGCCAGAAGTTCTGTTCGTGTTGTAGCTACTTCTTCCTCTTGCCACCAATTTGTGCCACGGCATGCATTCATCAGGAGCAGCTGTGTTGGTACCAAATGATGGGGGTGGGCAGGGCTCACGAGTTGAAAACAGTCAAGGGCCCCAGGGTGAGAGTCTTTGAACTGAGAGGCTCTAACTGGGGCAGTTTTATGAATAGAAGGGAGGGGGCGATGACAAGGCTCAGAGACCGGACCCTGGCGAGAAGCACACCGCCAGCGGTTTCTTCCTGCAAAATGTAGCTACAGTTTGCAAAGTCCTCAGTTTGCAAACTTCCTCAGGAAAAGTTTCTCCTGACTGTTCAAACTAAGTTGTGTCTCTGAGCTACAGTCCCATTGTGTCCTGTTCTTTTCTAATAATTGTGATCATTTTAAATTATTTATTGGAGTGATTTTTTTTTTCTTTTTGGCTTAATATCTGTCTCCTCCACTTCACTGGAAGTGTCACAAAGGCAGGGAGGGATATGTTGGTTAATTGCTGCTGCTCCTAGTGCCTCCCGTTATGCCTGATGCATCGCCGGTGCTCAATAACGTTTACTGACTGAATTACTACCCTGGGAGAAATTTTGGGCACGTGCAGGTAGTAGCATGGTAATGGAGGCAGTATAGTGCGTAAGTTTTCAGAATGTGGTCTGGGGACCCCTGGGAGTTTCTGACAGCCTTTCAAGGGATCCTTGAAGTCAAAGTAGTTTTGTAATAATACAAAGATATCATTTGCTTTTTCACTCCCATTCTCTCTTGGGCTTACAGTGGAGTCTTCTGGAGGCTAAGTGTGGATGATGCTGGACACAGATGATCAACGGACAAACGGAACTTGTGCTTATGAATTCCTGAGCTTTAAAACATTTTGCAGGTTTAGTTTTTAACATGGTGATTGATATAATTTACAGAAACAAAACTTTCTTGAGGTCCTCAATAATTTTAAAGACTGTAACGGGTTCCTGAGACCAATACATTTGAGGCCTGCTGGCCTGGTGCGAGCTCCCTGCAGCCTGGGGGCTTGGGTTCAAATCCTGATCGTGTGTGGTCGTAAGCTCAGTGTCCACATCTGGCTGCTCATCAGGGTGACAGTAACACTTATCACATGGGCTGTAAGGTCGCTGAGAGGTTTAAATAGGAGTTGGTTCCTACACAAAGTAACTAGAATGCTGAACGTTGGCTAGTATGGAGGCCCAGAGGTGTTCAGAAACCTGCTCGTTGTCACATCAAGGGTGGGTGGCGGAGTGGGACTGAGGGTTCTCTTAGCAATCTCTCGGGCTGGGGGAACAGGAACAAGCAGGGAGGCGCCTCCCCCATAGCCGGCTGCATGGCCCGGGAGAGAGGAGTGTGACTGGCGCCGCTCACATAGGGCCTGCAAGAGGTGTTGGTGGGGACGGGGAGCCCCAGACGGGGCCTTGGCCAGCTCTCCTGGGAAGAGACGGCCTGACGGCCTTCCGGCCACAGGGGTGCAGCGCGTCCTCTGTGAACCCAGCAGCACTGGCCCTGGCCAGGGAGAAGCTTCAGTTCCTGGAAAAGCCCATCAGCACATTTCTCATTGTTTTATCAGCAGAGCCCAGAGCCTGCCCAGAGGGAGCCAGCAATCCTGTTACTCATGACGTGATGCCCTCCTGGTCAGGCATGAAAAATGTTTCAGGAGTGAGTTCCTAGCCATGGTGTGAAAACCGATGTTGGATTCTCTCCTTTTTTTCTTTTTTCTTTCTCTTTCCCCTCTGACATAGTTCAGGAAGATGGGGCAGGATTTGAACATGTAAGCCGAGCTGCTCACAAGCAGCTGGAAGGAAGGTTCTGGAATGAAGTCAGAAGAGAAGCTTCAGGTCAGGCTTCAGGGAGAGGGACAGCTTCCGTCCACTCCCTTGCCCGACAGAAGTGGAAACTGAGGTCCACTGTGAGAGGGAAGGAGGTGTTCAAGGTCACAAACCTTGGCACGGGTTCTCTGAGCCTTGCTAGTGTCTGAAATAAGTTTGGCAACAGTCACAAAATTAGGACTGACAATCTTGAATGGTTCTATAAAAAAAAAATGAGCTTGGGAAAAGTAAGTTTTTATGATAAGGGCAAGAGTCTTACATAATAATTTTCTTGTTCATTTAAATAATTAATAATAATTATTTTAAATTGAAATACCTTTTTTCTCACAAAAATAATGCTTCTAGAGGAATCAAAGCAAGTACTGAGGGGGTTCGGCCACAACATCCGCTGGGTCAAAGGACGGAAAGAGGTTGGGCTTCAGCCTCAGGTAGAACTAGGGTCAAAAATCTGGATCTGCCATTTCATAGCTCTATGATCTTGGGCAAGTCTCCTGGCCTCTGTTTCTCCTTTATAAAGTGGAGATTGTGAGGCTTTCTTGAAAGGGATGCTGTGAAGAAAGTAGAATGACTATTAAGAACTAAATAAGTATTTCTGTTTAAAGCCCTATCCAGGGGTGTCTCAGTTCTCACATTAAATAAGCAAACACTAGCAAAAGCTGATGAGCAAACAAAAGGTCCATGCATACTTTTCACGATATCCAACATCACAGATAAGCAAAAATAGTCCTCAGAAAGTCAGCATGAATATACTGTGGATCATATACATTTGATCCTCTAAATTACTCAATGAGGCCAGGGTAGTGGCTCACACCTGTAATCCTAGCAGTCTGAGGGGCTGAAGAGGGTGGATTACCTGAGCACACAAGTTCAAGACCAGCCTGAGCAAGAGTGAGACCTCATTTCTACTAAAATTAGAAAAACTGAGGCAAGAGGATCACTTGAGCCCACGAGTTGGAGGTTGCTGTGAGCTGACACCATGACAGTCTACCCAGGGGGACAGCTCTGTCTCAAAAAAAAAAAGAGTTTGAGGTTTCTGTGAGCTATGATCCCATGGCACTCAACCTCAGGGTGATTGGAGTGAGACTGTCTCAAAAAAATAAATAAATAAATTACTCCATGAATTAACTATGTTAGGCATCTTATTTACTAGACAAGGAAATGGAGACCCAGAGAGGTCCTGACCACTTAAGGTCACTGAGCCAGTAAGAATCAGAGGTAGGATGTGAACCTGTGCTGTCTGAGGCCACAGCAAATTAACCCATGGAAGTCGCCTAGGACAATAGCAGCACTTATCACCCAATATTGGTGCAATAGTCTTAATGTGTCACCCCTCCCCCCTAAATTTACGTGCTCAAATTCTACTCTCAAGATGATTGTGAAATGATTGGGTCATGAAAACAGGGCCCTCATGAATAAGATTAACATTCTTATGAAAGGGGCCTCAGTGAGCTAGTTATGCCTTCTACCTTTGAGGACATGGAAGGTGCCATGTATGACCCAGGAAATGAGTCCTTACTAGACACCAAATCTGCCAACCCCTTGATCTTGGACCTCTCAGCTTCCAGAATTGTGAGAAATTAATTTTTGTTGTTGATAAGCTACCCAGTCTATGGCATTTAGTTAGCAGCCCAAACAGACTAGGACAATTAGTACTACTAACAAACAAAATGGTCACATTTCATTTCACTTGGTTTACATAGCATCACTAAGTTCTTATCATTCTGAGACCATTATTGAAAACAAGTCAGGAAAGTAGTCCCATGGAATATCTGAAGATAAAACCCAGAGTTTCTTCCACACATGGGATGAGGGGCTAACGTGGTGGTCCTAACTTAAGGATGCTTCCTGGAGAGGTTTGAGAAAAATAAATAAAGGCTCTTGAGTTAATTTCTGTATCATAAGAGTAAATGGAAATCCCACATCAAATCAAACCATCTTACTAGCGTGCTTTGAGCAGGAATTATGCAACTCAGGGGAGGGATGTTGGTTATCTCATGCTGGTCACAAGGTTAGGGTGGCGTTAATATAAATGTCTTCATTAAAACAAATGGATCTTTACATAAGTACACAACAGACATCTTTTCTTTCTCTCTCTTTTTTTTTTTGGTTGTATCTTTTAGTATGTGTGGCAGATGGGAGGAAAGTTGTGACAGGGTCCCTCTACTGTGGGAAAGTTGAGAGCTAATTAGCTGAGACTTGCACTTATTTCAGGGTCGTTGCTTTATTTATTCATTTATTTATTTTTAGTTGATTTATTTTATAGACATGATGTTTGACTATGTTGCCCAGACTGGTCTTGAACTCCTGGACTCCAGTGATCCTCCCGCCTCAGTCTCCTGAGTAGTTAGGACTGTAGGCCTGTGCCACAGTGCCTGGCTCATCTCAAGGTTGTTTGAGGTACTGTCCAGATTCGCAAGGAAATGTAGAATATGGCTCATGACCCATTGATCACTGATGCCTGTGAAACCCCTGATCATTGAAAAGAAACGAAAGTGTGTCTGCCCCACGGGGTCATTAAAGGAATAGGGAAGTCGAGGTCAGTCTGGTGCTCCCGAGTCCTTGCTCTTTCCTAGTGGCTTACAGAGGGTTTTCTGAGCTCTTTGGATAGGAAGTCCTTGTTTGTTACTCACTAACCTATGAAGCCTTCCTTTAGAAGGGGACGTAAACTTTAAATAGCAATTTTATATAATACATCAAAAAGTGTGCATATCATCAGCATATGACCCAGTGAATCTTCATGAATTCATACAACCAGCTCCTGGATCATGAAACAGGACGTTACTAGCAGCACAGGATTGTCCCCAAAGTTGTGCTACCTACTAGTAACTACCACTGACAGATTGCTACTGTCCTGAATTCTAACGCCATGGATTGATTTGGCCCAATTTTGATCTTTTTATAAGTGGAATCTTCTGGGATGTATTCTTTTGGGTCAGACTTCTTTTGCTCAATGTGATGTTTATGGTGTTCGTTCATGACTTTTGTACAGAGTTACAGGTCATGCATTCCCATTGCTGGATAGTATTCTACTTTGTGACTATGTCATGATTCATCGATCCATTCTACCGCTGGTGGGCATTCAGTTACTGTGCATAATGCTGCATGTGTGTCTACATTTTTATTGGGTAGATCCACAAGTGGAATTGCTTGGAGAGGTGATTGTGAATGGAATTTGAGGATGAGATAACTTCTTAAAAAGGGCGGGGGCAAGACACTGCTGCAGAAGGAAGGGTCAGTGCACAAGCCTGTGGTACAAAAGAGCAAGACACATCTGGGGAACACCGAGGGACCCAGGGGGTTGGGCAGTCGGGGCGGTGCCCATGAGGCCTGAGCATGGGACACTCCTCTTCTGGGACAACCTGCCTTTCTCTCCTAACCTCAGTGATTTCTAGCCCAGCTTTCAGTTCACCATTTCCAGGGAGCTTCCAACTGCCTTAGGTTGGTTGTCTTTGTCTGAGTCGTTATCTCCTCTGAGTTCCATACACTGCCTGACACAGCACTGTTTTCACTGTAGTGGCGTTGCTTGTTGCCCCCCACTTCTTCTCTCTAGCAGGCAGAATTTTTTTTTTTTTTTTAGAGATGGAGTTTTACTTTATCTCCCTCAGTAGAGTGCTGTTGCATCGCAGCTCACAGCAAACTCCAACTCCTGGGCTTAGGTGATTCTATTGCCTCAGATTCCCAAGTAGCTGGGACTACAGGTGTCCATCACAACGCCTGTCTACTTTTTTGTTTGCAGCCACAATGCCCAGCTATTTTTTGTTTGCAGTTTGGCCAGGGCCAGGTTCGAACCTGGCACCCCACTGAGCCACAGGTGCCACCCACCCCTTCTCCTCTCTAGATTGTGGGTTTCTTGAAGGACAGAGCAGGGTTGGTTCAGCATCTTCCATTTGTAGCTGGGATCCACTGTACCCCTTTTCTGCCCTGCTCTGTCTAGAGGCCTGAACTCTATGGATTGAACTCAGGGGCACCCCATTTTCTTTGCTTTTGGCTGTAGCTCCTGAGGAAGACCCCTCAAAATACCAGACCTGGGGAGGAGAGTGAGGGCAGATGCTCTCTCGGCTCCTCTCTGCAGGATGATATTCAGCTGGCTGCATTTCCTGCAGAAGGTCATGTGACTTCTCCCCATGGAAGGGATGCTGCCCCTCTGGCCTAAGGGTGCGAACATTCCCACAGTCCTGGGCTCAGAATACTGCACGATCTTTGTGGTTCCTCTACCGTTCATTCAACCATCTCTGCTCAAATTTTCTTAATTGGTATGTGCCATGTGCTTGGTCCTTGCCTTTCATTCATTTCTGTGTCTGCCTAGCCTACCATCTAGCAAGAGCTGGTGATCAAGGAAGGTTTACTGACTAAAAAATTGGGGAAAGAACTAGGAGACAAGGATGTAGGAGCTGACCAGTAGCCAACAGCAATGAACCTTAACTACCTTCTGTGAAGTTAGGATTTTAATCCTCACAACCAAGTGTTGCAACTTCAGGTTAACTATAGAGGCCAGGTAAATGTAGGAGGGGACTGTGCCATGACAGAATATTCATGCTCTGCCAGAATTTGGGCCCAGCATGGCTCGATATAATTCTTTTGAGAAGTCAGAAATCAGGATTTTAACGTGAAACGACACATTTTAAATGTTGTTGACATTGAACCTTTTAAAATACTTTCTGCTGGCAAATAAATGTGTGGCAGCTGGTTTGTAAGCTCTCTGTAGCCAGTAGGGACCCACAAGGCAGTGTGAAGGCTGGGAGGGATGTTGTCAGCTATGGCACAGTGCTGTGAAAAAGATATCGCCAGCACGTGAGCTGTAGAGACAGTGGGCCCTTTGATCTCGGTTCCTAAGGCGGTTTAAATGTGCTGAGAGCGCTTACTCTGCGAACACTCATCTTTCTCCCTGATGGGTATTTCTTTTTAAAATCAGTTTTTAGTTCTAAAAATAGCTTGGTGGATTTCTCCACTTTAGTCACATTCCCAGCCACTTTCTCTATTTCTGCTTCAAGCTAGGAGCTCTGAGTTCTTTTGGGTTTTATCAAATTATACACTGTGCAAAGGCATCCATTTCACTAACAGATGGACTTAATGTGCATGAAAATACATGCCTTTTAAAGAAACTAAATTAGTAGTTCCACTTCTTTCCCCTTTTATTAAAGACAGAGTTCTAGAAGAGCTCTCTGCTATAAAGTCAGACTTTATAGACATCAGCAAAATGAGATTTATTTGGATGGAAACTGGACAAAACATCAGAGGAGTCTTTTGCAACAGTGAACTTGTAGGTTTCAAGTGGAGATCTGGTGGGTGCTGGTCTCTAGAGGAGTCAGCCTGGTTTTAAACAGAAGAGGGAGAAGAAAAACTCTGATACCTTCTAACACTTGGAAGAGTTGGAGCCTTCCTTGAAAGAATGGTTGATGGCTTACACTGAATGAAGTGGGGAGGTGCCATCTGTAAAGCAGTAGAACTGGGGTCAAAAGACCTGGGTTCTAGTCCCAGCTCCGTCATCATCCCGTCCCAGAACCTCTCACAAGTCCCCCCTCTCCTTTTAGGCCCTCTGACTTCTCATTGAGAATGTGGACCACATGATCCCACCCTGTCTACTGCAAAGGGTTGTTGTTAGAGAAGAAAAGGAAATATTATAAAGGAAAGCATTTACTTTTCTATGCTTTCATTTTTGTATGTATCTATTTGGTATTTATTATAATGATACAGACAATAATAGGAACACATTCTCACTGTGAAATTTCAGTGAAAACACTATCAAAGCAAAAGCTCTCTTTGTTTCTCCTTTAACCCAGTTCCAGAAGTAACTATTAGCAGTTTGATGTGTATGTGTCTTGAATTTTTCTGATGAAGTTTTATACGTATAGACATGTAATACAGACACTCATCATGGCTTTTGGTCTTATAAATAGAATTAAGCTTTATATATGCCACAGTTTGTTTTAATGAATAAAGCACTTTATGTCATATACTCATTGGTTACATTCTTTTTTAAGGTCTCACAGATCCTGGTCTGTAGGTACCATGTCCTTTTAACCATTCCTTGTGAATAGGTAATATGGTGTTCTTTGTGTTTCACTGTTACTAGAAAATGTGGTATATATGTCTTTGCACTGGTGTGAAACTATTTCCCTGGGGTAGGTATCAAGAGCTAAAATTACTTGATCAGAGAGCATTCCCTCTTAAGGTTTTTATAGATACTGCCAAATTGCCCTCCAAACAATCCACTGATGTGTGATCCTACAAGCAGTTATTAAGACTGTGTTTTCCCCCTCTCCCTCACTAATACTGGATGTTATTAGTCTTTTAATTTTGGCCAATCTGATGAGTGAAAAATGGAATCTTGCTGTCATTTTAATTAGCACTTCCAAGATAACTGGTAAGGTTAAACCATTTCTTATATCTTTATTTCTAAAAATGAGTACCTTGCTGTATGTTAGAGTGGCTAACATAAAAACTGTGGTTGAAGCAGAAAGCATGGTGTTTGTGATGGAGGTGTGGACTTGAGTCCTATAGGGCTCTTGCACTAGCAAGCTTGGTAAAGTTTAGCAAGGGACTTCATTTTTCCAGGCTGTAGTGTTCTCACCTATAAAATGGGAAACATAACTGTTAGGAACTCAGTATTTGTGTTTCTCCAAAATTCATATGCTGAATCTCTGGTGCCTAATTTGATGGTCTTTGGAGACGGGACCTTGGGCAGGCAAATGGGGTGGATGAAGGAAGCTACCTGAAAGCCAGGAAGAGGCTCATACTAGAACCTGAATTGGCTGGTGCATTGGTCTTGGATTTCTCTGCCCCGAGAACTGTGAGAAATTATTTTCTGTTGTTTGAGTCACTCCATCTATGATATTTTGTTACGGTAGCCAGAGAAAACTAAGACACATAATATACCACTATGCCATCAGCTGAGGGTTAATTAAATGTAAGTATATATGGAAAGTCTTTTGTGATAGTGTATTAGTCTGGTTTCTTCAGAGAGAACTGATGATATAGTTTCAGTCAAAGTCCAAAAGTCTGAAACTTAGGAGAGCCAATGATGCAAGTTTTAGTCTTAGTCTGGATGAGAACTAAGAGAAGACCTATACTGTAGCTGGAAGACAGCCAGGCAGATTTTGTTCCACTTAAGACTTTCACAGATCAGATGAGGGCTGAATGCAATCTTCTTTATTTAGTCTACGATTCAAATGTTGTTCTTATCCATAGACACACCCAGAATAATGATAAACCAAATATCTAGGCATCCCATAGTCCAGTGAAGTTGACTTGTAAAATCAGGTGGTATGGGCAAATATATATATTTTAGTTAATTTCATCTGCTAGGGAAAGCAATTCCTAATCTTCAATCCCTTCTCATTCTCTCCTTATTTAGTATGCATTGATATTCAATGGCTATGTAGCTGTTAAAAAGAAGTATATTTCTGTTGAAAAGTTGCATTGAACATTTTCTGTCTTGTCTTTATTATTGGAGGTGATCATTCTGCATGGGGAAGAAGGTTTAGAGACGGATTTGGATAAAGTTTCCAGACTTGAGTGCCTTTCTTGCTCTACCTATGATTTACTAGTATCTGACCCATTACTTTCTTGTGAAGAGGCCCTGGAAGTTCCCCTTCAAAAGTAACCCATGTGTGATGTCCTCTGAGCTCATGGGCAGATCTTGTGCTAGACACTGTCCCTTGTCTTAGACCGGCTTGCTGATCCCCTAGGAAGTGCAGTGTATGTGTCTTATTACTGATGTAACACTATTGCCCTCTGCCCTGAAATTTCCTCTGAGCTGGGAAGTACAGCTTTTACTCACCTTTGCAGTTCCCTAAGGGCTTAACATTAGGCCTGTCAGCCAGCAGGGACTCCATCATTTTTGGCTGAATCCTACTGATATGGAAGCTGAATTCTGCCTGAGCTAGTTGTGTGGATTTTTTCCTTTGGATTTAATCAAATAGGATCTTAGAACAGTGGTTCTGAGCAGTTCCCAAACCGTGGCTGCCCACAGAGTCACCTGGAAAGCTTATAAAACTCTCAGTGCCTGGGATGTACCCCAGATCAATGAAGTCAGCATCTGGAAGGGTTAGACCTAGGACTCTAGCATTTTATCTTACTTTATTTTGAGATAAGATCTTGCTCTGTTGCCCAGCCAGGACTTCAGTACAACGAGCATAACTCACCGCAGCCTCCAACTCCTGGGCTCAAGCCTCCCAAGTACCTGGGACTACAGCATGAGCCACTGCATCAACCTTCTTTTTCTTCTTTATAGAGATGGGGTCCCACTATGTTGCTCAGACTGGTCTTGAACTCTTGGTTTCAAGCAATCTTCCCACCTCAACCTCCGAAAGTATTGGGATTATAGGCATGAGCCACCATACCAGGCCCATTCCTGCTTTTTTTTTAACTCCTCAGTTGGCTCTAAGGTGTAGCCACATTGAAAAATGACAGCCTTAGGTGTTAGGTTGGGTCTTTTCCAGGCTATGGGTTATCATCCTATTGAGATTTTGCACACTGGATACCAGAAAATCTCTTGCTATAACAATGTCCTTAGAAGGAAAACTTGGTAAATTAATAAAGAAGAGTCAACTCATAATAGCAAGAGTGACTTTACTACAGTCCAAAGTACAAGAGTTATATTTCAGAAATGAGGCTTTAACTCAAAGGAGAACAATATTTGATAGAACAAAGCTATAAAAATTTGCCAATGAGCAAGTAAATAAAGAACCTCAGACTCAGAGAGCACAGAGTGACAAGGATTTTTAGCCTAGTTGCCTTTGAATAAATACTAGCCCCCCAACCACATTGCTATTAATCTCTCACTATCAGGCTAAGTTGGTCTGGCACCTGTCACTGATTAGATTGTGCACAAAAGCCATCAGCCTGCTATTAAGCCAGAAGGCAGTCAGAAGGGGTGTACAGGAGGAAGGAAGATTGCTCCTAGAAAAATCCTGCTCTGACTCCCTCAAATTGACTAGATCCATTTAGAAAGGGGAGGCAAACGGCTGTGAGGAATCATTAAAATCATGTTCTGCATTTGCATTACATTTGAAACGTGTTCCATAGCTTGTACACAAATGTGTATTTCATTCATACCAAACTTGTGTAAATGCTGCATAGACTTCTTGAGTTGTGCTCATTCTTCCAATATTCTCTATGTTTGGCTCACTCATGGGTAAGCATGGAGCAAAGAAAACTAGACCAAGTGTTTGACTAAAGCAGGGAAATAATGTAAGTAAGAAAACACGTCATAGGGCTTGCTGGTGATTGGAAGAAAGTTCTGCTTCCAATAAAAAGTGTTGCTTCTTATGAAGGCTAAAACCCAATTATAGCACAAGAATACAGGGAAAAAGGAAAGGGAGGGGAGGGGAGGGGGGAGGATGGGTGGAGGGAGGGCAATTGGTGGGATCACACCTACGGTGCATCGTAGTAGGGTACTGGTGAAACTTATTAAATGTAGAGTATCAATGTCTTTATATAGTGA
>CAUYRH010071404.1:0-19331 GCA_963574655.1 Perodicticus potto
AGAGCATCTCTCTCCCCACTTGAAATCTCTCCCTCTACCAGGAGCTTTGGTGTTTTCTGTATTCTTTTCTGTAAATCAATTCTGTCTTACCACGGAGGGGTGGGGGGGTAATAATGTAATGAAGAATAATAAAATACATATATTTAAAAGTTAAGCCAATCAGAATAAAGAATGAACTTTAGTTAAAATTAAAATAAATAAATAAATAAATAAATAAATAAATAATAAAATGCTCCCTATTTTAATTGTATAGCTTTGGAGTTGACAATTCTCTCATCCTCAAAGGACATAGAATTGTATTGCCTTTACTCGTCACGTAAAGAGTGTAGGAAATTGGTGTCCTTCAGAATCTCTAGAAAATGTGTATGAGGAATTTAGACTTGATATTTGTTACAATTAAGACTTTTATATCTCTGAAAAAATATTATTTCTTCCTGGGGTGACTTTCCATAAGCCCAAATAAGCATTCATTTTGTACTTACCTTTACTTCTACAGATTTCCAAAAGGTATTTTGGTGACTTACATATTAAGAGCTGGCAGGATTAGAATCATTTAAAGTAGGAATAAAGAATGTTGGCAAACAAGGGCAGGAAAAAGGTAAAGCTCACTAAAGTACAGGAAAGCATTTTTAAATGGCCTACAGAACTATCGGGGTAAATCTAGCAATAATAAGTGTTTGATGAGCAAGTTAGAATATTCTGATGATCTGAGGAAAACTGTCTTGCTGCAAAAGCAAATAAAAAATAAAATATAAAAGTAAAAAGGAGCATCTGTACAATATAGGAGAATATTAATTTTTGATTGTACAATGTATATCACACAAGCATAGTATCAACGTGACTTTCATGTGCTTGGAAGAAACATAAATTCTATTAGAGTTAATGCCGAGTAAGGAAGAACCAGCTGAGGACCCCAAAGCCCTTCTCATTTTACAAAGACATAGGAATTTTAAACAGCTAAAATGGGCAATGTATGGAATGTTAAGGAAGTGGCACAAACCAGCCTTAAGAACGCTGAGTAGGTTGAAAAAGGAGGGGTTTGAGATTGGAAGCAACTGTTCACATCTTGAGGGGGGTGCATGACCTGTGGGGCTCAGGGTCCACAGCCTCGGGGCAGATGGTGGGGTTAAAGAACTGGTTGTTCACAGATATGTGTGTAACAACCCACTTCATAACAAGCAAACTTGGTTGTGCAGAAAAAGGAAGGGCCTCATTCTCCTGGATTGAATGGATTGATTCTGCAGGTAACTGCAAATTTAACTCTAAGCTTTCTAGCAAGCACTGTAAAAATGAAAACAAAAAGCCTTGTATCTTACAAGATTTGAAATAGCCAAGAAATAACAATAAGCCAGTGACTCAGGAGAATGACAACTTTCCTTGATACTAAGATCCTGTCGGAATTTCTCTGAGTGGTTGTCACAGGAGAGAGAGAAAGAAAGATCTTGTGATATGATGAAGGCAGTGACCTGTCCCACATCCTCACTATAAACCCCACTAAGTTTTCATAAGGCTATTTCTCATAACATCAAAATAGGCTGAACAGATATTAAAGCAAAATGAAATTCAGTTTTAAAATATCCTTCCAGGCAAGGTCTTGAACAAAGTTCTCTGGTTATTCTGCGTGATCTATGTATATGTTCAAGGCTGTCTGAACGAGGCCGCGGGCTGATGTATCTCAAGCATTCCTCCCTGAATACCCTTCGCCTCGACTGGGTCTTCGTGAAATAAAGAGGGGCAGTGAGCTTGGTACTGCTTCTTCCCGCGAGATGCCTGGAGCTTGGCGTCTGTAATTTTTGTCTTGCATGGTCCTGAGTGCCTGGAAAACTAGCAAACCAAGCACAGGGAAAATTGGCTTCTGTGAGAGCTGGGGAGCCAGATGAGAACAAGTGTCTGAAAGCCAGTCTGCCCCATTTCCACTAGAAGTGAAGTGGAAGAACTTTCTGGGGGGCAGGAATCACTTATAACAGTGTTTTTCAATCTTTTTTTCTCACGGCACTCTTGAACCGATCGTTAAACTCCCACGGCACACTTAAATTATGTTGATCAAAATAAGAGTAAAAAAAAAAAAAGAATATACTTACTGTGCTTTGAACTTCTTTTGAAAATAACTTAATTAGTAATCTTTAGAAATTTTCACAGCACACCTAAGATCCTCTTGGGGCACACCAGTGTGCCGCAGCATACCACTTGAAAATTGCTCACTTACAGAGTCATTTCCAATCTGCTCATTAAGAACATGTGACTCACTAGTTGGTCCTCCAAATCCCCCCCGTCTGCATTGCTGAAGAAAAGCCAAGGCTAAGTAAATACCCACCTAAGACAAAAACAAATTTCTTTAAAAGGGGTACAGGTGAAACTTACTAAATGCAGAATATAAACGTCTGAACACAATTACTAAGAAAATGCCGTGAAGGCTATGTTAAATGGTTCGATGAAAATATTTCAAATTGTATATAAAGCCAGCACATTGTACCCCATGATTGCATTAATGTACACAGCTATGATTTAATAAAAAGAAAGAAAAAGAAAAAAGAAAAAAAAACATTTTGAAAGGCACCCACCAAGTATCTAAATTTGAGCTACTACGAGACCCTACATGATAAACTATTTAGAGGTGTGGGGATAGGAAATTATGATTTATAAGCAACTTAAAGCAAATCCCTAGAAGTCCACCCTAATTCACAATTCTACCATCAGTATGTGAAATATTCTAGCTAATCTGCACCCTTGGGTACGTGTACTTGGAGGGTAATTGTGCCATATTTTCTCCAAAGAAGACTTTTCTGTTTAACTTATAATTCGATTTCTGGAATTTTCCTCCATATATTCACATAAATGCATGGCAAAACATACCAACTGGAATCTCTGCTTCAGCAAGAAGTTGAAACACCTTTAATGCCTGTCCATAGAGGACTAATTAAAGTTTATTCTTATGACGGAATTCTATACTACCATCGGAGGAGATAAATCTATACTGACTGATATGCAAATATTGCAAAGATAATTATTAAACTTCATGACTGAAGCAAAGCGTACAAGTGTGTGTAGGGTAACTCGTGTGTGACTGAAAAATTCTTACCATAAACTATAAATAGAGAGAGGATGGTAAATGGCAAAGCACATTCAAATGGCCCAGCGACTCCTCTCGACACCAAAATCTGTGCTCTTCCCAGCACGCGAAAGGGCAGACACGTCTGGCTTCCTTTCCAAACTGCTCAAGCACAACTAGGAGATGACCCGTGGCCTCTAGTGCGATGGCACCTGCCATGCATGTTTGTCCCTCCCTCGTTGTTTCCTGTGGCCGTGTGTGTGTGTAATTACTACAGGAGCAAGTCTATGGAGGGGCAAACCCCGGGATTTCCATCTCAAGGAGGCACCAGCCCATCCTCTTTCAAGACGTGCTTTTCTGGCAAAAGGCCTCACACATTGCTGTTACTCTATTTGCCTCAGTTCACGCTCAGCCACCACACCCTAGGCCACCACTTGGGCGAGTGGTCTGGCCTTTGATCACAGCATACTTCCCTGGCAGCCCTTGTCCATCCTCAACACCTCTCTCATGATCTCAAGACTATCACTCGGTAACCCAGCAGAGGTTCACACGTATACCCAAGTAGCCAGAGTAGTCTCATTGAGCTTTGATTCAATAAACCCTTGCTTACAATATCGAACTTGTGCATTTTATAGCAAAGCCTTATGAATTTTTTGACTCATTGTACAATGCTTGCATCTTTAAGTAAATTAGGTACCAAAATCACGGGGAAAGTTAAAAATCAGGTATGATCCCAAGCAATCTCAAATAAGCATAATCCATGTGTAACCAAAATAATAACTAGAGCTGTAATCTTGGAATCATACCTTGTTAGTGAGTTACTCCATCTATAACGAGGATTAAGGGAAACAGAACTGATGGAAGCATGAGCAGATGCACTTAGGACACAGGATAATTTTTTTTTTTTTGATAATTTTTAAAAGTTCTTCCAAAGTGCAAACATTTCTAAAAGTCCTTTAATCAATACCCAGATGATCAAAAATCATTTCACAACAAAGACATTTGCAGCAGAATGTTCACTGCAGCCCAATTTATAATTGCCAAGTCACATAAGCAGCCTAAGTGCCCATCAACCCATGAGTGGATTAACAAATTATGGTATATGTACACCATGGAATACTATGCAACTATAAAAAAGATGGAGACTTCACACCTTTTATGTTTACCTGGATGGAGGTGGAACATATTCTTCTTAGTAAGGTCTCTCAAGAATGGAAGAAAAGTATCCGATGTACTCAATACTATTATGAAACCACTATATAACCACCTACACTTTCATATGAAAGATAAAATGAAACTATAGTCCAGAAAGAAAGAGGGAACAAGAGGGCGAGGGGAGGGGAGAGGGGAGGCTGGGGAAAAGTGTTTGGTGGAACCTCATCTGTTGTGCACAATACAATGGTACATATTAAAACTACTAAGAGTAGAGTATAAATGTCTTACCACAAGAAATAAGTAACTGAGGTGTTGGTTATGTTAACAAATTTGATGTAAGCTTTCCACATTGTATATCAAATTCTCATATGGTGCCCCATAAATGCATTGACATACAGAATTATGATTCAATAAAAAATAAAAATAAATAAAAGTCAGTTGATGGGCAGGCAGCAAAGAGCAAATGCGTAACTCTTTTTTGTATTCAACATCAGATTTGTGTCCCCCCAAAAGACATAACCTATTTCCTTTAAACTTAATATTGACTCTTTTTATAACATTAAACAACCACTGCTTCTATTTCAACTGGTGTGATATTTAAGATTGTTTGAATGCAGCCATGATTACACGTGGCCAAAGATCGCTCTGTTTAGAGTTGATCTGTAGATTTCTTAGTTCCCCAAGAACATTGTGCATGCCACAATGCCATGTCTCCCACATCAATATTTGTATTTGGATTATCACCACAAACACAATTTTTCTTCACTGTTTAAACTTTAATTCTGTTTACAGTGGCATTTATAATAACATCATATCTGTCATCTTTGACAAAATAGAACTCCTAAAGCTTTATCTTGATTCCATTTACCAAATGATAAAAAATGAATGATTGTTAGAATGATCCTAATGCTTTTTATTTGAAAGATCCGATGACATTACTATTTGAAAAGGTCTTTTTCTTCTAATAAAGCTAACACATTAACAGCTTTACTTATTTGTTTGGTTACTTATCTCTATTTATTTTGGGTGCACACACAAACAGAATTAAGAATGAGGAAAATGAATTTAGGACAATATTCAATTGATCGGAATAAAAAGCTATGTTTTATACCTTCTGCAACTGGGAGCATCGATCATCACCTTCAAGCAGAGTCTGCAGTCACTGTAGCCCTCACGGTAGGCGGTTAAATGTTAACAAATGTTGTAGGCAATTCCCGCAATCATTATCAGCTTTCTGAGAAAACTAAATCTAATGCAAGTTCATCAAACATGCACTTTTTTTATATCATTGCTGTCTAAAAGGCTTATTGCATAAAAATGAAAGACATTACAAAACAATAAAATAAAATAAAAAAGGTTAACGATTTACATCACAAAATAATAGTAAATCTACAGAAGCAAGAGAGAGAAATTACTCTCTTTCGACACTCTCCAGCAGTGTTTTTCAAACTTTTTTGTCTCATGACACACTCGAACCTATTATTATACTTGCAGGCACATTTAAATTATGTTGATCAAAAAAAGAGTAAAAGGGGCCAGGTGTGGTGACTCATGCCTGTAATCCTAGCACTCTGGGAGGTTGAGGTGGGTGCATTGCCTGAGCTCACGGGTTCAAGAGCGAGACCCTGTCTCGCAAAATTGCCAGTCATTGCGGCAGGCACCTGTAGTCTCAGCTACTTCGGACGCTGAGGCAAGAGGATCACTTGAGCCCAAGATTCTGAGGTTGCTGTGAGCTGTGATGTCATGGCACTCTACCCAGGGTGACAGAGTGAGACTCTGTCTCAAAAAAAAAAAAAAAAAAAAAAAAGGAGTAAAAGAAAGAATGTATTTACTGTGCTTAGAACTTGTTTTGAAAATAGTTTAATTAATGATCTTTAAAAATTTTCATGCACTTGGGCGGCGCCTGTCACTCAAAGGAGTAGGGTGCCAGCCCCACATGCCAGAGGTGATGAGTTCAAACCCAGCCCCAGCCAAAAACTGCAAAACAAAATAAAATAAAAAATTCACAGTAAACCTAAGGTCCTCTCAGGGCACACCACCATGACGTAACACACGGGTTGAAAACCGCTGCTCCATGGCAATTTTGTTCAGTCACCACAGCTGCAGGTGATCTGGGGCAGCTGGCCCATAATTCCCTGTGTTCTCCATCTACCCCACTAAGTGGTGACCCAGGTGACTGGTGGGAGAAGCAGTGGCAAATACCTCTCCCAACTCTACCAGACAGCAGAGCAAATCAGCTGCCCCAACCAATAGTCACATCGAAATATTTCATGTCACTAGATTATGCTCTGCATGCTGTCCATGGAAAGGAGCTGTTATTTTGTTACTGGAAAAGCATCAGGAAAAGAGCCAGATTATCACTGGCTTCCATTCAATAATTTGTAATGACAGATGTCTGTTCACTGGATACACTACGAGACATCACGGCAGAAAATGTCCTTTTATAATAAGTCCAGCATGATGATCTGGAGGTGTGCAGAGAGTCTCATAGATTGACATATGCCCTCTCGTTGGATCACGGGCCCACCAAAGTAGGGTGTAGTACAGGACACGTCACCCACTGGTCCTTTCATAGAAGCTGCGGACCCAGTGAAATGATGGGATGGCTTCTGAAAGACTGAGCAGAATCAGCTCCATATGGGGTTGTGTTCTCCAAGAGGTAGAATACCCAAGTCCAGGAACCTAAGTATGCAAGAAGTGGCTGCACCATCTTCCCAGTGACCCAGTTGGGGAATTTAAGCTTCCTCTGCTCAGAAATCTGGGCTCTACAAGTGCAAGGCGGAGGTTCTCGTGTCCAGAAGGGGTGATTCTTCCACAGGGAGAAAAGAAAACCTCCCACTCAAAGCCTCTGTCACTTCAGGCTCCTTGTGCCTGAACACAGCAGGCAAAGAAAGAAATTTTCATACTGCTAGAGGCAACCACCCTAAACACCTTAAGGAGGAGGGATTGCTACACCAGAGAGGGATAAGGGATAAAAATATTAGGAGATCGCTTGTGTCTCCATGCCCAGGTTTACTGTAACTTGGCCAATACAGCCACCAGGGCTAGAGACTCAAAGCAAGGGTGGGGAAGGAATGGATAATTGTGAACTAATACTACCATCTATCACAGAGAGTTAAACCAAAAAAATCATTTCGATTTCCTCTGGATTAAAGCAAATTTCCTCCAGCTTCTACTCTGGGCTTTTAATTACTTTCCATTATCATTAATAGGTGCCTTACCAAAAGCATTAATTTCCCATTTATCCTCTTATAATAGTAGGAAAATGCCAGATAAAGCTGCCCAGACTTCGCCAGAACATTGTAGAAGGAGATTAGAATGCTACACAGATTATTATTTTTTACAGAATTGCTTTCAAGACAAATTGAATTTCATTGCCTGAAATGAATTTTTATGTTTTTGCAGAGAGGGGACAAATGGTGTCAGCCATTACAAAGTACTTGGTGATGACATAATTGAAAGAAATGAAACAGAATTTCACACGTCAAAGTTAATGCTATCTCTGAACGAGCTTTAGGAGGTTCG
Organism: Perodicticus potto; assembly: GCA_963574655.1. Classification (NCBI taxonomy): domain Eukaryota; kingdom Metazoa; phylum Chordata; class Mammalia; order Primates; family Lorisidae; genus Perodicticus; species Perodicticus potto. Next base: position 7,730 of record CAUYRH010071404.1, read on the forward strand.
TGTCAAAGTCCAAACACATGACTCATCTCTGCAGAGTACAAGTGACAAAATTAAGATGACTGTGTCTCAGTGTAGAGATTAGGAGGGCAATTCTCATCATCATTGCTACTTTTCAAACTCCAATGCCAAGGCAGAGGAAGGCAGTGAAAGGGACTGAGGTGTCTCCAACAATGATCCTACCCTCGAATCCAGATGTGTTGAACAATATTGATTGTTTCTAGCATGGAACAGGGTTTTAAAAGAAATGTTAACAAGGCTGATAAAGATATGTCATAAAAAATAGAGTCTTTTCATTACGGACGCTGAACAAGTTGTGTTATGCCAAATTGGTCTTCCAGGACACATCCCTCCACAGCCAGAAGGTTACCAAGTCTGGTTGGATGCTTCTTGTTAGACAAATCAGTTTCTCATCCTGACTAGTGTTGGATCATAGGGGGGTTGTTATGGGTGGTGAAAAAAATAAAAAAGAAATCAGGTTTCTCTCAGGTTTTTGGCTTCAGCTACTAAGTGGATAATGATGTCATTTGCTGAAAGAAAGGGGGCTGGGGAAGAAAGGAATCATAAAAATCTATCATAAATATACCTTCCTCTTCATTACTCTAAGATTTAAAAGCTCTGCTATTTTTGTTAGGTTGTGACTATAGACTATTGGAAAGAGAAGCACTTATCTTTCTCCCCGGTAATTTTCCTGATGGGCCTGCCCATCTAAAACATCCCAGTGATTCAGCTGGGATGCAGCTTGCTTTTTCTTTTCTGCACATTCACCAGCATTTCTCAAGCTGTTTTTGTTATTACAAATAGAAATTTTATAAAGAACTGATGGTAATGTTGTCGCTCATGTTTACAATTAAGCTTCTCAAGCCAAAGTGGATGCATAAGTTTGCAAGATGGTATTTGAAAGCCTACTTATTGATAGAAAACAAAACAGAAAGCTTTCTTTCATACAAAGTACAAAGAGAGGTGATATTTCTAGTACCAAAAGTGGCCTTTTTATGGATGAGAAAAGATTATAGAATTAGAAAAGAATCATGACATCCGACTTTCTGCTTCCAAATATCAATTGTGTTTCCTGTCCTTTACTTGCCCCAATTATGTTGCTTTAAATTTCTCAAGCTGATCTTCAGTGAATGAGATTTGCCCTTCCTTAATAATGTCTTCAAATACTATAGTTTAGGAAACTGAATGTACTCATCCTTGAGCATAAGTTAGGCCAGGAGATGGGATCTAGCCTATACTTCTTTCTATCCACAAAAGCCTTAAGGAATCAGGCCTCTGAGGGTAAAGGCAAAAAGATCAGGCAAGCAAACAGGTGCTATATCTTACCACAAAGATTTTATTGAAAGTTGTCTTAGGAGATTTTACTCTTCCAAGAAATTGGCAGCCCTTCATGTTCTTCTAAGGATTGTCAGCCCTTCAAGAAAAAAAAAAGAGTGAGAATAAAGCAAATATTACAATATTCTAACAGAACAGCAGAATGCTAATATGGTTCACAAAGTCCTTTAATATATATTAATTCATTTAAACTTGACAGCAACCTGTTTTGAAGCAAATGGTAGAATTAAAGGAGATCAGAAAGTCTAGAAAAGTCACATACTGAGTGGTGGGGTAGGAAGGACTGAGACCTAGAACTCCCGATATCTAAAGAACTTGCTCCTACTACTGTCTCAAGAGGGGAAATGAATGAGCTGCAGATCCTGGTCTTAAAGGCTTTGGAGAGTATTGATATGAAATTAGTTTCAAAAGAGAAGGTAAATCCACCACAAAATTGAGAGCTAACCTTGTACTACCAAAACAAACACAAAACATTTATTGAGGGTATATTAGTCAGAGTTCTCCAGAGAAACAGAACCAATAGGCTGTCTATACATAGACAGATGGGTTAATATAAGGAATCAGCTCACAGAATTATAGATACTGGTAAATTAAAATCTGAAGAGTAATATCAAGACTCAGGAGGGAAGTGGCACAGTTCCAGCCTGAAGGGTAACAGGTGCCAACCCTGGAGAATCAATGGCACAGATGACGTCTGAATTCCTGGAATCCAGTCTTGCTCAGGGAGGCTGGGCTTTTTGTTCTATGCAGTTCTTAAACTGATGGAACGAGCCCACCCACATTATGAAGGGCATTTGCTTTACTCAAGTCTACCAATTTAAATGCTAATCTCATACCAAGAAAAGTTACCCAGAATAATGTATGACTAACTATCTGTGCACCCTGTGGCCCAGCCTAGTTGACATGGGAAATTTACTAGGTGTAGAATATAAATGTCTTAACACAATAACTTGGAAAATGCCGTGAAGGCTACATTAACAAGTTTGATGAAAATATTTCAAATTGTATATAAAACCTGCACATTGTACCCCATGATTACATCAATGTACACAGTTATGATTTAATTAAGAAAAATTAACCATCACATGGGCTTACAATGAAAACCAGCTAACTGGAGGAATATTCAACAGGTTGACAGACAAGATAAAAATGTATAACAAAGGCAAATATAAGATACAAGAAACTCTGTGCATGCGTGTGTACATGTTCGCTATGGAAAAAGAAAAAAATTCATCTCTATCTTTCTTAAGACAAGACTACTAGAGCTCAAAAAGTATATGTCAAGTAGAAACAAACTGCTATACATTAATGCTTCTCTCAAGGCACTACTCATATAAGGGGAAGATGCTATTTCAATTCAAGTAAAAGTCTCCAAAGAATTGCAAAGATAATAAGCCTCAGCATTCATCTTGTTAAAATTTCCACCCCACACAGAAATCCTATCTATCTGCCCCATAGAGACTTCTTTAGTTCCTGCTAAATATCTGTAATGAATGTAAGATCATCCCACTCAGGAACTATCTCAGGCTTTGTTAGGTAGCATTAGTTATCAAAAATTTTACTTTGAATATGAATCTGCCTATCTGTAATTTTCACTTATATCTGTTCCCTGAACCACATAACTGCATTGTAAAAGTGTATTTACTTAATGAACAAACATGGGTCTTCATGACTTCATCTTCTTACCTAGCTCCCATTGACTTTCTTGTCACCATCATTGCCCCTTATTTTCAGTCATTACATTAGTCATCACACTCCCCAAGTCTGCCATCTTCCACATCAATCTCCACTCTTGCTTCATACTCAATCCAAGGGACACAGAGATCACAGTTACACAGGAAAGTGTGGTGAGAAGCTCGCTGAATCATCATGAGAAGAAACACTAGATTAAATAGCCTTAGATCAGAAATTATTTCCCACACTAGAGAGGACAGAGGGGAGGCTGAGATACAGGATAATGGCAACACCTTGGAAAAGAAGCTCAACAAAGGCACTATGCTGAAGATGGTGGAAATCTAAGAAGTTAGTTCTTGATCCCTGAGCCACCACTTGGAGGAGAGTCACTCCTCAATTAGGAATGCCTAATTTGGACTTTACGTAAGTGAGAAATAGTTCCCTTCTGGGATTTGGGGGATTTTGTTGGTGGTGTTCCTTCAACTGGTGGTAACCTAACTAGTAAAAAGTATCAACAGAGGATATTTGAGTTTAGAAGGAATGTGGTCTCAGGATGTAAAAAAGATGCTGGTAAATGAGCATGGTCCCCTGATAAGATAAATAACGTGCAGTGAGCATTATGTTTGCTCAACGCTGGATTGAGTTCTGAGAAAGTCTGCAAAGAGTTAGGGAAGCATCATGTGCAAAAGACCAGATGACTTTCGAGACGAGTTCACACAGGGAGAATGCCCCCACTGAATTCACACAGTCTGACCTCTGACCTTCATACCCACAAGCTTGGATTCTTGATTTGTCAGCTCCCAGGCCCGGGATCACATTAACCAAGCTTACAAAGCCAACGTGTCAACCTGGTGCCCATTTGTTAACTGACAATCAGAATAACACCCTTCAGGTGGAGGAAACCAGCATCTGCTGTGAGAAGACAACCTCAAAAGATGGCTTGGTAAGCAGAGATTTAGAACAGAAATAATTATTTATAAAATTAGAGAAGAGTGGGGTACCAGGCTAAGGTGGCTATCAGGCTTTGGATTCTGACAAATCTCAGTTAGAAAATATTTCAGATTGTATATGAAGTCAGCACATTGTACCCCATGATTGCACTAATGTACACAATTATGATTTAATCAAAATTAAAAAAAAAGAATTTCAGTTCTGACATACATTAGCTATGCCAAAGTGGGAACATCATCCCAGTTTTCTCATAGGTCTGGTGGCAATAAGTGTATTTAGCAGGGTTTCTGGGAGCATAAACGGAAATACTACCTGTGAAAATGTGAGGCCAAAGTGACTCCATCTTGTGCTAAAGGACAGACTTCCTCTATATTGTCTAAATTGCTAATAGCCCACTGCAACCCACCCCTTCCTACCACAGAAACCAGCTCCTAAGCAACCACACTCTGCAGAAACAGGAAGATTCGCTCAAAGTTGCAGAAACGTGTGAAACCACAGCCTGATTCCTCCTTAGAATAGACAATCACAGCTTTGAAGCTGGGAGAAGGAGGAAGAAGCAAGTGATAAAGAACAGAGAAAAGAATATGGGGAAAGGCCTTTTCTGATCTGTGATTTTTCAGGAAAGGAGCAAAACAAAGGCCCTCCTTTCCTCTCCAGTGGTCACCTTACTCCCCCGCTGTCAACTGTAAACACCCGTTAAATTTCACTGACCTACAAAAAAGATGAATAAATCAAAGGCTAACATTTCTGACCTGAGACCTGTCATGAACAGGTGAGGTGATGTTCCCAGTTGGAACAATTGTTTATTTGGTTGTTCGTAAAATTTCTGCTGAGGCCCTGGATCATCACAGGAGACAGAAAGAAGAGGTTTAGAACAGAAATAATTATTTATAAAATTAGAGAAGAGTGGGGTAGCAGGCTAAGGTGGCTCCCAGCCCTGGGTATGACTCCATAAATCAACGTGAAAGATGGACTCTGAGCAAAATACAAAGAGAACAAGAGAGGGGGAATAATTCTGACCTTGACACAGGGAGTGGAGACCAAGAAATTCCTTATGGAAGAAAGGAACACCTGCAGAGGAGCTAACTGAACCTAGGATTTCACCAAGAGGGTAAGATTTTCACATCAGAGAGAGAGAGAATGGCCAACACTAAGGACTAAACTTTCAAAGGAAAATTTGAGCTGCGGACCACAGAGACAGGAAGCTGAAGCAGCACAGACTCAAGGATTCCTGCCTAGTGGTGACGGTGCATTTCAAGGTGAGCTCCTCAGCGAGAATAATAACCCCTACCACATAACATTGTCATGAAAATTAAATGTGCACGTAGGAAATCTCTACTAAATTTTAGCTACTATTATTTCTATATATTCCTCACAAAATAACACACTAGACAAGCATCCTGATGGAGTCTCAACACATCAACATGTCTGACCATCAGTACCACAGCTGGCCAGGAGGGGGCTGAAAGGGTCGTCGGAGAAGCCTGTCTCTGGCTCTGCGCGTGAATAGCTCCATAAAGCTGCTGAAGCCAGCAAGGAGTGATGTGGGATTTCCACCCCACCCCCATCAGACTCAGACCATAAATCAACCCTCTCTATTCCAATCTTGAACGCTTTTTCATTTTAAGAGCCCAGAGGCTGTTTTTCTCCCCCTCAAACGTGTTTACCCCGTGGATATGGCAATAAGTTACTGATTCCTATGGGTGTGGGGCCAGGTCTGTGACCTTTCACACAGCAGGGGCACTGGCCTGGGGAGGAATATGCTCTGTGGGAGAAACTCTCGGGCATAATACAGGAAAATTAGATAAAAAACTATATATCCGCCAGCCCCATATGCCAGAGGTGGCAGGTTCAAACCCAGCCCTGGCCAATATATATATATGTATATCAAGACCTCCAGAGTCCCAGCTTTCACCTGTGGGATGGAAATTCTAGTACCCCTTAGTCTGGTCTTGTCTGGACCCTGGAATCTCCCTCACTCCACCTCCTGCCTCTTCCTTCCACCCATCCCTTTGAAACCACTTTCAGATCTTCATCCTTTGGCTTCTCTTCCCCACCTCCAAATGTCTGAACGAGACGTGCTCTTGGCACGGACCACTGTCCTCTGGCCAACTCTTCAGCTACTTCACTTCTATGCACCTTTCCACAAAACAGTTCAAACTTCATCTCTCCTCCCAGAAGTTTCCTTGACAACTCCCATCCCCCGTAGATTCTGACCTCCAACCTCTGAGCTTCATATTCACTCAAGAAACACCCAGTGACTACCTATTGGCTGATAAACCCTGCATTCTCGTGGCTCTCCAGATGTTAGTTACCAAATAATCATCGGTTTATTTGCCTTTCTCACTTGAATATATGCTCCTTAAGAAGGGCTGCCATTCATCTCTTTTTTCCAATGCCCGGCATAGTGCATTGAATATATTTTTGCTGAATGAATGAAGGCATAGATAGAAAGATGGAAGGGAGAAAAGAGGGAAGAAGGGAGGGAAGGAGGGAGGAAGGAAAAATGAGGAAGGGAAGGTGAAAAGGGCAGAAGGGAACACCAAAGGGAAGAAACAAGAAAGAGGAATAAAGGATGAATTTATCTCCAAATCCCTCTCGCTCTCACTACATGCCCCTAAGCTGGACAGATCTAATTCCCAGCCTGTCTTTCCTTGTTGCAAACACCCAGATGTTGCTTGCTGGTGGCACTCCACTGAAGCTTTCTTAAGCTCTACACAAGCACCTCTGTGGGCACCTTCTGATGTATATTGCAGGCAGAGCATGTGTTTTGGACTCCTCCAGACATCTGTTTAATCCAGCCCTGCTACTTAAAATCTCTCTGATGTTAGTAAAATTATTTTACATCTTGGCCTCATTTTCCCCATCTGTAGAAACAGTATTTATTATACCCACCATGAGAGTAAGTGGGCATGAGGAATGCTCATGTCGCAGGGAGTTTTATTAGGGCCTAAAGCAATCAGCAGGGGATCTCTCAACTCTTGGAGTTATTATGAGGTTTTTCGCAATTTCATTCACTTTTTGAAAACCCAAGGAAGTTTTACAAGTAAACATTGTAAAAATGTCTCCTGCTTCTTGCAATCCCACACCTAGTACACGAATAAAATTAGACCGCACTTTGCTCAATTTATGAGTCCCTTAGCTTTAATATTTCCTGCTAAATGGATCTTTTAAAAGTCCTTGGGAAAAATATTTGCATTAAATATGCCAAGAAAATAAACACATACCTACAGCATAACAAGAGCAAATTCAAATTAGTGAGAAAAACATCAACTTCACAATAAATACACGAGCAATACAGATTCAGTTCCTGCAGGAGGACAGGTGATCGGCAGGGAGCCTGACAGTTCCACCTGCACTCCCTGACCTTAGATAATTACTCAGTTCCTCTCAGCCTCAGTTTCCCCATCCATAAAATAGATATGACAATAATATCTTCATAAAACAGCTGGGGTGAGAATTCAGACTAAACCTAGGACCAAGTGCCTTACTTTTATGGGAAAAAAAACCTTATAATTTACAAAACATTTACTACTACCTAGACATCTGGTCACAGGGAATAAATTTTAGCCTTTTGTTTTTTGTAGAAATGATTAACTTCTCTCATATTCAAAGATAGTGAGGTGGTTAACTTTATGTCAACGTGGCTGGTTACTGGATGCCTGGAGACCTCCTAAAAAGTTAATTCTTGGCGTGTGGGTGAGGGTGTTTCCAGAAGAGATGAGCAGGTGGCTCTGCGGAGTGAGTTCAGCCAGTTTGCTCTCGTCACGTGGGTGACATCATCTGACCTCAGAGGACCCCAACAGAACAAAGAGGGGGGCAGGTGAATTCATTCTCTGTGTTCTGGAGCGGGGACAGCCACCTTTCCTCTCCAGCTCTTCTTCACCACGGCACCTGGTTCTCAGACCTTCGGGCTCAGACTGAATTACACCACTGTCTTCATGGTTCTTCAGCTTGCGGGCAAGATATTGTGAGACCTTTCAACTTCCTGAACCAACCCCCATAACAAAGCTTCCCTTATGTATCTGTATATGTAGCGTAAACCCTGCTAGTTCTGTTTCTCCGGAGAACCCTGACTAATGCAGATAAGTAAACTAGAATAATAGTGAGATGCTAGCACGCCAACCACATTAACAAAATTTACTAAAGAGTTAACATCCACGGTTGGCAGTGAACTTGGTAATTGTTCTGCTTACACCTTTCTGAAAGTAAAGCAAATGGTTTCAACCCTTTAAAAATATACACAGGTTGAAAGTCATATAGGGAATCGAAGAAATAGTTATAAGCTTTCCCTCAATAGTTTACCCTAGTTATTTATCCTAAGCCAGGATTTCCAGCTTTACTGAGAGAATTTCAGATTGTCTCTCAAGATGGGGAACAAGAAAACATCATTTTGGCCCATTTTTATCTATTTAAGTCTGTGCAGCATTTTATTGTGGAAAAGGAAACTTTGCATCCAAAAAATATTATTCTTTGGAAACTGATATTCAAAGGCAGGAATTCAAAACATAAAGATTATAAATACAACAAATTGTAATTAAGCAATAACTTACATAAGATTGAAGATAAAATTACAAAGAATAAATGTCCAATAGAGTGTAAATATTTTTAAAGATGGGTCGTTCACTTGAGAAAGACCCTCGCAAATTTTAAAAATAATCCCTAGGAAGACTTTATTCTAACATGGGGGTAGGAATGGCTGGAGAAGGAGGAATAGAAAGAAAGCTCACGTTTTTACACTGATTATTGATTATATGGCAAACACTGAGCTGGGCACTTATGCGAAACACGGAAAGTGCTCGTGGTACCACGTGAAAAGCACCGAATTCAACACTCTCTGCCCAGCGTCACTATCACCTACACCAAATCTTTATGTTCCTAGTCAGGGGCTGTAAGAGAACTAAAAACAAAAACTTGATTCTTCTGAGATGAAGAGGTGAATCGTTTTCTTTCTTTCTTCAGTTTCTTTTTTGTTTCTTTCATATTGGTTTTGTAATAAAAAAAAAAATTATACCCTACTGTGAAAAGAAATTTGTGATAAAACGCCATCATTTCCAGTCTGGAAGAATACAACCAACAGGCTTTCCAGTTCCCAAAATTGCCTCATAAACAGATTGCCGAAAATAAAACATTTTATAGTAAACATTTTTTGTAGTTGCTACATTTAAAAATTAATAGAAGCATACAATTTCAAGACTCCAAAGAGAAATTGGGAATGACAAGAGCCTGCAGCCCCGTGTTTGTCCTCTTCTAACTGAGGGGAATGTGAGGCCAGAGGGATCTTTTCAAAACATAAATTGGACTGTGCCACCGCCGTGCTAAAAATGCTTCAGAGGCTTCTCACTGCACTTTTAGAGTAATTCAAGTTCATGACCATTGACCAGGGTTCCTGGTGTCCTACGTGACATTGTCATCCCCCGTCCTCTGGCCTCCTGTCTTCCCATCCTTTCTTGGGTTTGTTACGTTTTTATTCTTCTTTCTCCAGCACACCTCTTGTTTCCACCTCAGGGCACCTTCTCTTCCGTGGCCTGAAGCCACTGCCGTCCTCATATTTTCCCGGAACGACGTCCTTCTCCTCTTCCGGTGTCTGGAGAAGGTGGCTGATTTACAAGATCTGATCCACAAATCACCGCACTGTTTAACTTGTCAGATGCACCAGGCTTTGCATTTGGTGTGACCAGTCAGTCCCAGCATCTAAGGAGGTCACGTTTTAGTGTCACACTCTAGAAGTAAACAGGCAAGGACGATTCCCCGTGGGGCACTCCGAGTGCTGGGGAAACACGTGAGACCTCATGTTATGGAGCTGGAATTTCAGAACCAAGACCTGCAGGATCAGGGAAAAAATTCCAGATGAAGTGATGACTAAGCTGAAGGATGAGTGAGGGGCAGCTGAAGGAGCAGGCAGGCAAATTACTCCGCCACCAGCAACTAAAGAGAATGTTCTCTCATTTGAGGACCTACAAGTGGTTTACACTGGTCTCCAGAGTCAAGTGGGTTCATCCATATGGATAGTAGAGGAGCCCTGAGACATCTGATTTAAGGGGGAGAAATCAGGGGTCATGGCCCAGGGCACTGCACACGCGCGCACACACACACACACACACTCTCATGGGTCAATTGCAAATAAGACATAGGGCTGCTTCCTCCTTAGCTCTGGTAACACTCAGACAGTAGGTGCGCCTCATTTTCATCCCACACGGGTTTCTCAGGAATAGGGTCATGGATCCTGAGGTCTCTGAATGTGAGCCTAACAAGGCTCCCTTTTCCTTCCAGACTAATCCATTATGTCTGGGGTAGTCCACTGGCCCAGCCTGTCCAGGAAGAAGAAAGTTCTCAGGCTGCAGTGCACTTAAATTTTATGCTCAATGCTCAAGACACCATATAGCAAGAGGGGAAAGGCCTGCCTAAGAGCTTGGAGGCCCGGCACCCTGCCCTGGGAGGTGCCTTTTCCGAGGTGGGGGGAAGAGGACTGTAATTACAAGAACTGATGTGTTCTCTTATGTCCGTCCTTCTATAGGTTAATCCTGAACTAAGGAGCAGAAGGGCACAATGGTGAGCAGAACAGCTCCCCAGTACCACACAGCTCTAAGGGATACTCCAGGATGCCCAGAAACTTGGTCCCTGCACTGCTGACCCTAACCTTCCTGGAATTTCTCTGTCTCTTCCTTTTCCTGTTCTTTCCACAACCCCTATAAGTTACAACAACAGTCACAGTTACAAGTGCTGCCAAACAAATGGAATTACATCAGACAGAAAAGTGCTACATGCCAGGTACTGTCCTGAGAGTTAGACATGTAAGTACTCTTTTTTCTTCCTTTATGTTTTTTTTCCAATTTATTTATTTATTATTTTTTTTTACTAATTTAATTTTTATTAAATCATAGCTGTGCCAATCATGGGGTACGATGTGCTGGCTTCATATGCAGTCTGAAATATTTTCATCCAACTTTTTGACATAACCGTCATGAGATTTTCTTGGTTATTGTATGAAAACGTTTGTATTCTGCATTTAGTAAGTTTCACCTGTACCATTCTAAGATGCACCTTAAGTGTGATCCCACCATTTACCTTCTCTCCACCCATCCTTGCCCCTCCCCTCCCTTTCCCCATATTCTTGTGCTATAATTGGCCACCAATCCATGAATGGATTAATAAATTGTGGTACATGTATACCATGGAACATTATGCAGCCTTAAAGAAAGATGGAGACTTTACCTCTTTCATGTTTACATGGATGGAACCGGAACATATTCTTCTTAGCAAAGTATCTCAAGAATGGAAGAAAAAGTATCCAATGTACTCCACCCTACTATGAAGCTAACTTATAGCTTTCATATAAAGGCTATAACCCAATTATAGCATAAGAATATGGGGAAAGTGGCAAGGGAGGGGAGGGGAGAGGAAAGGTTGGGTGGAGGGAGGGTAAATGGTGGAGCCACACCTGTCGTGCATCTTAGAGGGGTTCAGACAAAACATACTAAATGCAGAATACAAATGTCTTCATACAATAACTAAGAAAATGACATGATGGCTATGTCAAACAGTTTGATGAAAACGTTTCAGATTATATATGAAACCAGCACATTGTACCCCTTGATTGCACTAATGTACTCAGCTATGTTTCAACAATAAAAAAAAAAATTGC
>CAUYRH010071409.1:0-11854 GCA_963574655.1 Perodicticus potto
TCATTGCCTGCCTCCGTAGAAGATGGAGGGTTCCAGGACTTTACTCGTGAATGATGTATGCAGGAATCGACTCCTATAACTTTAACAGTAGAAGAAGACAAGATAACAGGAAAGGGGACTTCCCAAGTTGGGGTCAGGGAATAAAATCTTTTTAGGTTACTTACCATATAAATTATAGAGGTAAGAATAAGGGGAGAGTGAAAAACAGCTATTTTAATAACATTGAAGCAACATTTTCATTATCAAAATGCAATACTTTTGAAAACTTTAATGACTCATGATTTTGTTGAATTTTGGGTTGCTCTCTTCCTTCCTACATAATTATAAAACATTTTTATTTTTAGGTTCATAAACATTAATTAGAATTATTGCAATGAGTTTTTTCATTTGCACTTTATATATTTACTTCTGATTACTTTTATTTACAAAATATTGTATACATTACAGATGAACATTTTTTCACTCATATCAAGTAAATTTTGGTGTACAAATATAAAAGATGAGAGAGTACTCATTTTTTTGGAAAACAGTGTTGTCCAAATTCTTGTGAAATATTGCAAGATGAAGTCTTTCCTGTAAATAACTCACTAGATGAAAATACCATATTTTTTAATTGTCAGGTACTCTTCTAATGAGTACAATGAGTACTCTACATAAGAATTCATATGATCTTTATATGGATTGACACTTGGAGTAGGGGATCAATATCCTACTCTATAAAGGAAGAAAATGAAATACAGAGATGTTCAATAACTTGTCCAAGATCACACATGTAAGGGTCAGAGCCAAATTCAAATCCAGGTCGTCTACACTTAACCAATGCATTACACCCTCCTAGAATAAATAGTATAAATTTATGGCCACAAATTTTGTCAGTGATTGGAAACAATAGTATTAAACCTGGAGGGCAGGCCTTTAAGGAGGGCTGTGTAGTCCAGAATATCCCCAACTTGTGCACTACAAATAGTTAATAGTTCTTGCACATTTGATCCCATTGGTCTTCATATAGGCTTCTCTGAGCACCTCTGTTTACCCTGGTGTGCTGTAAATATTCTCTAGATGTAATATAATATGAATAGGGCTGAGAAGTACTGGTTGCTCTACCCATAACAATCCATAGTAGATCTCTAAGGTCTGTTGGGCCTAGTATCAGTTTTTAAGTTTTATTTTTTTTTTTTTGGTCACTGTATTTATAAAGCCTAATATTTCATAAATTTTATTATTTCTTAGACGCTTTCCACAGAATGAAGAGCTGAGCTAACAAAAAGAGGGAGGCTAGAGTTACAGGAGAGAAAAGAGTAAAAGATAGATCAGAGTAACAAAGTAGGAAGGTGGAGGGGAAAGGGGGTCCAAATGGAGACTCTACTTTGGTTTAAATCATTGTTTCATTTATTCTTTCCTTAAATACTTATTGGTCACCTGCTATTCTCTGGGCACTGTGAGGCACAGAATATAGCAGTGACTAGTTATACACATAGGTTCCTGTTCTTATGCAGCTCTATTTACAGCAGGAAATGTGGACATGAAGCCCGTAATTGCAAGTGTGATAAATGCTGTGGATTAAAGGCAAACACATTTCTGGACCCCCTTCCCTATGTCCTTTCCCTCCCTTTTCTTTAAGCATATGTGAGCCCCAACACTCTTTCCTATGCCCTCCTAACTCATTTAAAAATTCTCAGTGAAGTTGTATCTAAATCCAGAAATGTCACTTAGACATTATAAATGATTTTCTTTAAAATATACATGTCTTACTCTGTCTCTCTCCTGAGATTTAGACCATTATAGTCAACTGATTGTTCTGACTTTACCCACTGTGGTCTAATTGTCTTTTCAAACTCAACTTGACTACATATGAACTTATTGTTTTTTCCTCAAAAGTTGTTCTTCCTAAGGTACTCCCAGTGCTAATAAATGGTGATGTCATCTACTCATTTCCCAAGTGAAAAGCCTGGAAGTCTCCTAGTAACTCTGTCAGCTCCCACAGCTCCCATCTCTAATCACCGCATAATTCTATCAATAGATTTTTGCCTTTTCCCCATTTTCTGTTTTAAGGTCATCATACATTCTTGCTTATACTAATGCAGCTATCTTTTGTGCTAAATTGTACAAGCAAGTGGTAGGATTGCTGATTTAGTTAAGTGTTTTTAGTTTTACTACTTTTGACCAGAGACTGTCAATTTTACTATTTAGTGCTTTTTGAAATTAAAGTTTTCTTTGCGGCATAACGTAGGGTTAGTTTTTGACAATATCCCGCCAGCATTGAAAAAACAGTGCTTTAGTTTTAGAGTATACAGTTGAATATCAATCAATTAAATAATAATTACATTACCTTAAGAGTTTTATTCAAGTCATTCCTATCTAAGTTCACTTGATTTATGAAAGAGAGAAATGAAATAAAATTTTTATTGTTAATAATTTCCCTAGTCTCTTGTATCAATTATATTTTTATTAATGACTGTCAATGTTGTTCCAAGTTCTTTTGATTCAAGTTGTTTCTGTGACTTTGTTTTGTCTCTTTATTCTCACCAGCCAATAAGAATCAGCCCTATAGGCTGCTTGCCATGCAGAATCTGTCCAGTTGATGCTATCTCACCAGTAGAACATTTCTGGGAGTGTAAAGTGTGCTATTTTTCCTTCCTCCTGATTTCTTCTGGGTCCAGAGAAAGTCCTTCCAACAGCATGCATGCACTTAGCGTTGTGGCAGACAAGGTCTTGTTATGGTTCCTCTCAGGGAGCACTTCTGTTTTGGAGACTGTTACTCTCAGTCTTGTCTAAGGTACAGCTGCGGTCATCTCTGTCCTATAGAATGTCCCTCATCTTGACATTCACTACTCTTCGAGCCTTTGGTTCAAAATTATATACAATTTTATTGAAATTGGGTTTGTGTTTTTCATTCTTTTTGTGGGAGTAAATTTTGAAAGAGGAAACAAATAGCATCTTTTCTTTTTCACTATCTAAAACTCTAAAACACCAACACTATCAAACAGTTTCTCTGTCAGCAGACTTGCTCTTCTTCAAGTAAACCTTAACACTGCCTTCAGAGTGAGTTTTATTAGTGAAATATTTGATCATAGCATGCCCTCAATTAAAGCTCTTCAAGGACTCCCCACTATGTGCAAGTTAAGTTTATAACATAGTCACTGTACTGAACTATTTGCAGTTTTTCAACTGTCCCATGTTCTTTTGGTTCATGCTATTCTGTATTCTATTTGCTCGGCTTGGAATGTGTACTTACATTTAAACCCAGCTGAAGAATTGTCTCCTTGGTCTCTTCTCATTGTGAGGTCTCCTTCACAGTCCTTGCAAGTGTACTCTGACAGCATCCAGGTCCAACTGTGCCACTTCACTCCTTTATTTATTCATCCAATCAACAAATGTTTATTGAGTATTTACTAAGGACCAGGTCCTGTTAAGGTCTTAGGTCTGTAGTGAACAGAATAGAAAAAATTTTTTTGTTCACAGTAGTGAACAAAACAGAAAAAATTCCTGTTTTTAAGGATTTATAAGGTCATAATATATTGTGTGTGTTGGTTAATCATCTTTTTCATTAGCATGTGAAGTTCCTGAGTTTTTAATCATTGTGTCTGAAGTACATGAGATATTATAGATCCTTAACAGATGTTTGCCAAATGAATAAAGAGGAGGAAGGCATTGCCATAATCTGGGTGAGAATATGCTAGTTCCTGATACAAAGTGAAGAAAAAGTGGGCAAGTTTTTGATGCTTCTGAGTTAGGTTTTGATTATGGAAGGGTTTTAGCATTACTGAGCTTCTAGACTGGGCTACTAATTGAAGGAATATGGAGGGGTAAGCAAGTTAAAAGTTGAGTTTAGTTTTGAATGCTGTAGCACATTCTGGTAAACATTTATATATACCTGTATATGCATTTATATATGTACATACTACTTTAAGTGATATTAAAATTGAAATTTCTGCTGAAGCATCACAATAGGGTACATATTGCATTCCCAAAGGGGCACAAGACCATATGCTAAAACTGCAAAGATATGGGAGAATCCAGAGCATGGAAATAGAGAATATTTTTGTAAGAAAGCATTTGGAAAAAGCTTTAAAGTAAATCTTCCCTCCTTCCTCCTCCCTCACTCAAGGTAGTGCGTCTAAACCTAGTATAGAGTGAGAGGGACTTCACTGGAACACCTGGAGAGCTGCTATGTGTGCCCTAAAACCAGGGACACAGAGGCTTGATGATTGCATGAACCTGCAAAAGCTAGAGTATCTCATAGTATTTGAACAGAGAGCTGTATCAGGGAGCTGTTCTACTCTGTAATGAAGGCTCAAAGGTGTCCCTGGGACCATGAGTAGAACCTTTGGGAGGAATGGCAACTTTGGGTGTTTTAGGAAGAAATCTTGACCAGGAGAGAAGTCTTTTGAGAAAGGGGTCCCCGGTTTAAGAGGCTGGGGCAATGAGTTGCAGGAGCAGCTAGGTGAAGGGTATTGCCCATATTATAGGAGTTACAATTTGAGAGACCTAATAGGGGAGTGTCGAGGAACTTCCCCAAAACTACATATGAAAGAAAGAACCAGCTGTTAGCTTCTTCCAAGCCCAGTGAAAAGTTAACTTCTTCAGTAACAGCTATTTGTCTTTACTTATCTCTCTTACTATTCTTCCTTCCCCTGCCTGGACATGCTCATCAGGGAAGTCCAAAAGAGTCAAACCCCATTCTCTCAAAGTAAGTGGCCAGCTCACAGAACTCAGGTGGGGCTGAGAGGAAGGAAAATTTGTAATGTTAAGTTTGGAGTTGTGAATTGATACTGATCTAAGAAGTCTAATCTCTTACAGGAGGAGGCAAGATGGCTGACTGGAGCCAGCTTTACACAGTTTCCCATCCAGAAGGAGAGTAAAAGGACAGAAGTTTATCAAGTAAGCTGATGGTTTGGAGCTGAGCCAAGAGAGAAGATTGAAGAGCATACATTGCCCCTTCTGAGGTGAGCTGCAACCCCAAGGAAACAAACAATAGGTATAAAACCCATCACCAAGTGGATAGGAGTCCCCTCCCCATGAGAACAGCTCGCAGTGTACTTTCTACAAACAAGTGAGCAGAATTCAGATCTCTTCTTTTTCTATTCCATGGAAGATAGCCACTGAAAACCAGCTCTTCTTCCCCAGAGAGGACCCATTAGTATGCCATGGCACTCTCCTACCAGGCATAAAACTGAATATATATTCTACTTGCAAATCTGAACTCCCAGCACTCCCCTCCACTCCCTGCCCAAGGTCTGGAAGCCTGTCCCCTGCAGAGTCCAGACTTTTGTGCATTTTCTACAGAGGTATGGACAAGGCATGGGCTGTTATAAGCCTGTGCTGAATCAGCAGCACAGGTGTAAAGTGGGGACTGTGGTGTGAGGGAGCTATATGGTAGAGGGAGAAATGGTGCCCTGCGGCACAGCATGGTGGAGGCAGCAGTTGCAGCGGCAACAGTAGGGCTCATATACCTGGTGATATTTTGGAGAAACACTTCCCATCTCTCTTAGAAAACAGAGGGAGCTGGGCCTCTAGTCTGGTGACAGCCACAGAAATGCAGGCCCCGTGAGCAAAGGGTATGCCTGAGACTGTACCTGCCCTGCACCCGGGTGGGGTGTGGGGATGGAGACTAGAATACTTGCATGCAGAGGTGGCATACTCCCAGGGTGGGGCTGAGTCAGAATTGCTGCTTTTGTGAGCCCAAGATGCACCTGGACCCCAGTGGAGCATAGCTGGAACAAAAGCAGGCATGACAATGGCATCAGTCAGGGAGGGACAGGAACTGAGAGCCCTTTGTGAGCTCTAACTATGCCTGCTCCAACATAGAGTGCAGAGGAGACAGAAATGCTGGCTCCATGAGAATGGCCCAGTGGCAGCAGCACAGGACAGGGCTGAGTCACAGTTTCTATGAACTCAAACAGTGCCTGGTCAACATGGGAATATAGCTGGGACAGAAAAAAATTCTGCAAAAATGTAAGTGTTGCAACATCAATCAGGGGTGGGGCTGGAACTGAGTGAACCACCCCAGCTTCCACTAAGCACTCAAGGTTGTCAGGCCTCAGCTCCCCCTGCTGGATAGTGGCAGAGAGCAGTGGCCAGGCCAAGGAGACATAGATCTCCCTGTGACTCAGGCAGGTGCAAAACCCTGGAGCATCTGCTCATTGGTGGGAACTGGGTCACAGCCCTGCAGGGTTATCAGTGACAGTGGTGTGACAGGGTGCAAGGTGGGGAAGGAGTCATCAACCTTCCCAGACTAATTCATTTCCTGGGTGGGTCCTTCTGACTGCATAGAGCACTGGAGCAAGTCATACTTGAGCTACTAGCAGCCCCCTGCTATCTAGTTGCCAGAGACCTTTTGAACTCTCCCACCTGAGACTGGTGCTGACTGGGACAATTGATGTGAATCTCTTGAACTGGGCCAATCACCCGTGGACTATACAAAGTGGTACCCTGGGTGTAAGGTTGTGGGAAGGATTGATTTTCCTTTTCCAGTTATCACCTGTGGGGAGTGGGGTGACTTGATTGCTGGTATTTTGCTATAGCTGAGACTTCAACCCAGAGTAACTGATTCACTAGGGTAGGACAGAGACCAGCTGAAAACAAGACAGAGCCACTTAGCCCCACCACTCCAAGAAGGTCCCCAGTGTCTCAGGCCATAGCATTGTACGGGTCCTTTGCAAAGCTCTAGGGGAAAAGATACAGACACCAGTACCAGCTCTTGGGCAAAGGGCTGGTTAATCACTACTCCAGGAGCCACCAACTCAACTTCACTTTATCTCCTCATCTAGCTAAATGGTGTAAAATAATCATGAGGTGGAATCAGTGGAAAAACTCCAGTAACATGAATAGCCAGAGGGGATGAACTTCCCAGGAATGACATGGCAGCCACAACTAAAGATCCCATTCATAAACAATGGATGAGATGTCAGAAATCAAATCCAAAATTTGGATTGCAAATAAGATTAATAGAATGCAGGTAAAATTAGAATTAGAAATTCAAGGAGCATTTCAAAAGTTGTCTCAAGAATTGAATGAATTCAAAGACAAAATCAGCAAAGATTTTGACACATTAAGATGAGAACTTGCAGCCCTCAAAGATCTAAGAAATACAGTAGAATCTCTCAGTAACAGAATGGAGCAAGCAGGAGAAAGGATTTCTGACATTGAAGACAAAGCTTTTAAACACTCCTAAATGCTCAAAGAGGAAGAGAAGTGGAGAGCAAAAATGAATGGTTCTCTCAGAGATCTGTGGGATAATTCCCCCAAAACTAAAATTTGCCTTACAGGAATTCCTGAAGGCAACAAGGTTGCTTCTAAAGAGCCAGCTGCTCCACTCCAAGATATAATTGAGGATAACTTCCCAAACATGGCAAGAGATTCTGAAATTCAGATAGACAGTTTCAGAACCCCAGCATGACTCAATCCAAATAAATCATCTCCCAGACACATTACAATTAACTTAGCCAAAGTTAAAATGAAGCAGAAAATTCTACAAGCAGCCAGACATAAGAAAATGATAACCTACAAGGGAAAGAATATTAGAATGACTGCAGATTTCTCTGCTGAAACTTTTCAAGCTAGAAGAGGATAGTCATTGAACTTTAACCCCTGAAACAAAATAATTTTCAACCCAGGATCCTGTATCCAGCTAAACTGAGTTTCATTTATTATGGAGAAATTAAATACTTTAACAACGTGCACATGTTGAAGAAATTTGCCATAACTAAACCAGCTCTCAGGATATTCTCAGACCCATCTTCCACAATGAAAAGCACATTGCTTTATTTACCACCAAAGTAAACTTACTCAGAAACTTTTGATCAAAGTTCAACTTCCACAGTGGTGAAAGGATTAAAAACGTCCCCTGGACTTTTGAAAAACTCGATACCCAAACTACTACCAGGCTTACCAATACTCTCAATTAATGTGAATGGTTTAAATTGTCCTCTAAAGAGGCACAGGTTGGCTGACTGGATATAAAAACTGAAGCCAGATATCTGCAGCATACAAGAATCTCATCTTACTTTCAAAGATAAATATAGATTCAGGGTGACGGGATGGTCATCTATAATGCAGGCAAATGGAAATCAGAAAAAAGCAGGTGTTGCAATTTTATTCTCAGATACAATAGGCTTTAAACCAACAAAAGTAAGGAAAGATAAGGATAGTCACTTCATATTTGTTCAGGGTAACACTCAATATGATGAGATTTCAATTATTAACATTTATGCACCCAACCAGAATTGAGGTGCACCTCAATTTATAAGAAACTCTAACAGACATGAACAACTTGATTTCCTCCAGCACCATAATAGTCAGAGATTTTAACACCCCTTTGGCAGTGTTGGATAGATCCTCCAATAAGAAGCTAAGCAAAGAAATTTTAGACTTTTAAACTTAACCATTCAACAATTGGATTTAAAAGACATCTACAGAACATTTCAGCCTAACAAAACCGAATACACATTCTTCTCATCAGCACATGGAATATCCTCCAAAATTGATCACATCTTAGGTCACAAGTCTAACTTCAGCAAATTTAAAATAATAGAACTTATTCCTTGCTTTTTCTTGGACCATCTTGGAATAAAAGTTGAGCTCAGTAATAAGAATCTGCATACGCATACAAAACATGGAAACTAACCTTATGCTGAACGATAGCTGGGTCATTGATGAGATTAAGAAGAAAATTACTAAATTTTTGGAACAAAATGATAATGAAGACACAAATTATCAGAACCTCTGGGATAGAGCAAAGGCAGTCCTAAGAGTCCCATAACAGGGCGGCGCCTATGGCTTATCAAGTAGGGTGTTGGCCCCATATACCGAAGGTGGCGGGTTCAAACCTGGCCTCCGCTGAACTGCAAAACAGAAAAATAGCTGGGCATCGTGGCGGGTGCCTATAGTCCAAGCTACTCGGGAGGCTGAGGCAAGAATATCACCTAAGCTCAGGAGTTGGAGATTGCTGTGAGCTGTGTGTGCCATGGCACTCTACTGAGGGCAAAAAAGTGAGACTCTGTCTCTGCAAAAAAAAAAAAAAAAAAAGAGTTCTATAGCATGCAAGCCTTTCTCAAAAGAAGGGAAAGAGAGGAAGTTAACAACTTAATGGGATATCTCAAGCAACTGGAAAAGAAAGAACATTCCAATCCCAAACCCAGCAGAATTAAAGAAATAACCATAATTAGAGCACAATTAAATGAAATTGAAAACAAAAGGATTATACAACAGATCAATAAATTGAAAATTTTGTTTTTTGAAAAGGTCAATAAAATAGATAAACATTTAGCTAACCTAACCAGGAAAGAAAGAGTAAAATCTCTAATTTCCTCAATCAGAAATGGCAAAGACAAGATAACAACAGACTCCTCAAATTAAAAAAATCGTTAATGAATATTATAATATTCATATATTATATATTCATATATAATATTATTCTCTATTCTCAGAAATACAAAAATGTGAAGGAAATAGACCAATACTTGGAAATATGCTACCTTCCTAGACTTAGCCAGAATGAAGTGGAAATGTTGAACAGGCTTATATCAAGTTCTGAAATAGCATCAACTATACAAAATCTCTCTAAAAAGAAAATCCTGAGACCAGATGGCTTCACCTCAGACTTCTACCAAACCTTTAAAGAGGAACTAGTACCTATATTACTTAACCTTTTCTAAAACATTGAAAAAGAAGGAATACTTCCCAACACATTCTATGAAGCAAATATCACCTTGATCCCCAAACCAGGAAAAGACCCAACAAGAAAAGAAAATTATAGACCAATATCACTAATGAATATTGATGCAAAAATAGTCAACAAGTTCCTAGCAAACAGAATCCAGCAACATATCAAACAAATTATACACCATGACCAAGTGGATTTTATCCCAGGGTTTCAAGATCGGTTCAATATACCGATCGGTTCAATCTATAAATATAATTCAGCATATAAACAAAATAAAAAACAAAGACCATCTGATTCTCTCAATTGATGCAGAAAAAGCTTTTTATAATATCCAATATCCTTTTATGATCAGAACACTTAAGAAAATTGGTATAGAAGGAACATTTCTTAAAACAGATAAAGTCCATCTACAGCAAACCCACAGCCAATATCATAATGAATGGCATTAAAATGAAATCATTTCCACTCAAATCAGGAACCAGGCAAGGTTGCCCATTGTCTCCACTGCTTTTTAACATTGTAATGGAAGTCTTAGCCATTATAATTAGGCAAGAAAAGGCGATCAAGGGTATCCATATAGGGTCAGAAGAGATGAAACTTTCACTCTTCACAGATGATATAATTGAATATCTGGAAAACACTAGGGATTCTACTACAAAACTCTTAGAAGTTATTAAGGAATACAGGAGCATCTCAGGCTACAAAATCAACACTCATAAATCTGTAGCCTTTATATATACCAACAATAGTCAAGCTGAAAAAATAGTCAAGGACTCTATTCCATTCACTGTAGTGGCAAACAAGATGAAATATTTGTGAGTTTACCTAACAAAGGACGTGAAAGATCTCTATAAAGAAAACTATGAAACTCTAAGAAAAGAAAGAGCCAAAGATGTTAACAAGTGGAAAAACATACCATGCTCATGGCTAGGAAGAATGAACATTGTTAAAATATCCATACTACCCAAAGCCATATACAATTTTAATGCAATCCCTATTAAAGCACCAATGTCATACTTTAAAGGTCTCAAAAAAATAATACTTTGGTTTATATAGAATCAGAAAAAAACCTCGAATAGCCAAGACATTACTCAGAAATAAAAACAAATCAGGAGGAATCACTCTACCATAACTCAGACTATAGTATAATCGATAGTGATCAAAACAGCAGAGTACTGGCACAAAAACAGAGAGGTAGATGTATGGAACAGAATACACAACCAAGAGATGAACCCAGATACTTATCATTATTTGCTCTTCAATAAGCTAATCGAAAACATTCAGTGGGGAAAAGACTCCCTATTTAACAAATGGTGGTGGGTGAACTGGCTGGCGACCTGTAGAAGACTGAAACTGGACCAACACCTTTCACCATTAACAAAAATAGACTCTCAGTAAATAAAAGATTTAAACTTAAGACATAAAACTATAAAAATACCAGAAGAAAGTGTAGGTAAACACTTGAAGAAATCAGCCTGGGTGAATATTTTATGAGGTCGATCCCCCTGGCAATTGAAGCAACACGAAAAATACTTTACTGAGATCAGATCAACACCAAAAATACATTACTAAGATCTGATCAAAGCTTCTGCACAGCCAAGAACACAGTACATAAAGCAAGTAGCCAGCCCTCAGAATGGGAGAAGATATTTGCAGGTAATGTCTCTGACAAAGGGTTAATAAACAAAATTTACAGAGAACTCAAAAGTATTAGCAAGAAAAGAACAAGTGACCCCATCTCAGGATGAGCAAGGGACTTGAAGAGAAACTTCTCTAAAGAAGACAGGTACACGGCCTACAGACACATGAAAATATACTCATCATCCTTAATCATCAGAGAAATGCAAATCAAAACCACTTTGAGACATTATCTAACTGTAGTAAGACTAGTCCACATCAGAAAATCCCCAAACCAGAGGTGCTGGCATGGATGTGGAGGAAAGGGAGCACTTCTGCACTGCTGGTGGGAATGCAAACTAATACATTCCTTTTGGAAAGATGTTTGGAAAACATTTAGGGATCTAAAAATAGACCTGCCTTTCGATCCTACAATTCCTCTACTAGGTATATATCCAGAAGACCAAAAATCACTTTATAACAAAGATATTTGCACCAGAATGTTTATTGCAGCTCAGTTCATAATTGCTAAGTGATGGAAGAAGCCCAAGTGCTCATTGACCCATGAATGGA
>CAUYRH010071410.1:0-43918 GCA_963574655.1 Perodicticus potto
ACAACAATGACGGCTGCAACCAAAAAATGGCCGGGCATTGTGGCAGGCACCTGTAGTCCCAGCTACTTGGGAGGCGGAGGCAAGAGACTCGCTTGAGCCCAGGAATTGAAGGTTGCTGTGAGCTGTGAAGCCATGGCACTCTATCCAGGATGACAGCTTGAGGGTCTGTCTCAAAAAAGAAAAAAAAAAAAAATGAAGAATGAAAAACTATGATCCAAAATGCCCACAAGCAGGGGAAAGATGAAATGTATGATGGCATTTCCTTTTCAGCAGTTTTAAATAGTAACTATGAGGGTTGGCTAAGAACATGGATGTCCTCATGATTAGATATCAAGGGAAAAAATGGAATACAAAATTACAGGTACAGTCTGATCTAAGCGACGTGAATAAAATAAGGAGTCTAGAAAGAAACATCTGTAGTGCCGACAGTGGCTCTGCTTGGGTTGTAGGATTTTTTTTTCCCTATTCCCCAAATTTTTTGTAATGAGGCTATATTGAGCTTAAATAGAAAAATTCAAGTAATAAAAATAGCAGCATTTTAAAACCTGAAGCCTAATCTGACAGCTGGCCCTCCAGCACAGAGCTGTTTCTGGGTGCCAGACCCTTGCCCTGGGTGGGGCAGGCGCTGGCTCTGTTCTGGGATGTTGATGTGTAAATATTCCAGAAAACAATTAAATATGGGCTTTAAAGGTTTGCATGCAGTGAGCAGGAAAGCTTCCAGAAAGCACTTGAGGCCCAATTCCCACAATTAGCTATGAAAACCCCAGGGTGGGGTGCGTGAGGGTGGGGCCCTTGGCCTCCTGCAGGTCACTCCAGCTGAGCAGGGCATGCCCAGAGTGGACTTCAAAGCTACAAGGAAGTAACACCATCAAGACCCGGGGGTTGGGGAATCACAGTCCTCTTGGAGGGAAACCCAGGAGTGACAAGCCAACAGACAGCTGGTACAGAGGGGCATGGCGGCCGTGGCGAGTGACCTTCCTCACAGAATTCAGGGGCCAGTCTTGGCACCTGGTGCCAAGGGAAGACAGAAATGGAGGTGGCATGGCGTAGTAACAGGAGACCTAGGTGCAGGAGCAGGATGGTCAGTGTGGGTCAATATTCCTCACCTAACGAGGGGAAAACCCATGGTGATGCTATGTTAATGCTTGGCACAGCTGTGGGGACAGGACGGAGAGGGCCACCTGTCTCACCCTACTCTAGGACAGAGCGGTTCAAGTCTTCTATTTCCTCTGGAATGTTTATGTCTTGGGCCCTGTGAGGAAAATGATGGTCAAAGGAGCCCAGGGGAGAAAATGTGGGGGCAGAGACCCATGTCCCAAATGGAACCTGTGACCCCAAGGCTGAGGCTTCTTAAGCCTCCGGTTGGAGCCCCTCTTGTCTCCCTCCCTGGGGACTCAACTTACCCCAAAGGCTTCAGGCAACACCCCCACAGGGGACTCACTGCCGCTAAGGGGTACAGCCCACGCACCAGCTAGAGGAAATCCCTACCTCATTCTGCCAACAAATACTTACCGAGCACCCTCTAGGTGTCCAGTGTTGTATCAGGGAGACCCAATTGTGATTAGGCCAAAGTCCTGCTTCCCAGCAAACATTCTAATTAGGGCTCACTGACACCTCAAACCCATTGGGTGCTGAAGGCTAAAGACACTTATGGAGCCAGGCACTGTTTCAGACATTTGGCATTTATAAACTCATTTCATTCATCTTCACAAACACGTGGGAACTGGGTCCACTGGCTTCCTCTTTGCAGAACAAAAACAGATAAAGAGGTTAAGTGATTTGGCTGCCATAGCCCAGCCAGGGTGGAAACCAGGGAGCTTGAAACAAAAAAAAATCGTGACTTTGTCTCCTTACATGTCACCAGTGTTCGTCCAACGCCACTGAGTAGGAGCCCAGAAGGTCACTGTTGACACCTTCCTCGCCCTTAACCTTTTGGTCTCCAAGCCTGGCTGATTTTGCCTTTTAAGTATTTCTGCAAGAGGCAAACACCTGTGTGGTTTCCATTGCCCTTGTGACCCCAGCCCTAGGCCCATAGAATGACCTCTCAAGGTGAGGGACTCACCCAACCCCACACTCAGGCCTGGGATCAAGAGACAGGGTCTGCACCCTTAGAGACGTCACCTGCATCTGGGCGGAGAAAAGCATCTTGGGAAAATCAGAACTGAGATAGAATGAGCCAAACCAGATTACCTAATCAGGAAAAAAACCAAGATAAAGAAAAAGGATGATTCTAGCACTGGGGGGTAGGGGGGAGTAAGTTCATGCACACTGTATCTGTTTCCTCGTCAGCATCTCCAAGCGGAATGCAAGTTCTTCACAGGCTCGCCTCATCCCTAGCCCCTTGCTTTTATTCTGTCACCCCCTTGTAGTGTGGCAAACACTAGGAGATAGATATTCCATTGTTTCTGGAACTACCCCATATATGCACCTGCAAAGAAATGCTCTGCCTAGGTAATAACATGGGACGGTCTTTGGGGAGCTTTGGAGTCCGACTTATACGGGTGTGAGATTTCCTCTATCACTGACCAGTTGGATGGTTTGAGAACAAAATACTGATTTATTTAGTTTTTTTTTTTTGAGACAGAGTCTAACTTTATCCTCCTCAGTAGAGTGCCATGGCATCATAGCTCACCCCAGCCAGCAATCCTTGGGCTCAAGTGATCCTCTTGCCTCAGCCTCCCAAGTAACTGGGACTATAGGCACCCACCACAATGCCCAGCTATTTTTTTTTGCAGTTTTTGGTCAGGGCTGAGTTTGAACCCAGCACCTCTGGCATATGGGGCCAGCACCCTACTCCTTTGAGCCACAGGCGCCGCCCTGCCCAGCTATTTTTTTAGAGACAGGGTCTCTGTCTTGCTCAGGCTGGTCTCACACTCCTGAGCTCAAGCAATCTACCTGCCTCGGCCTCCTGGAGTGCTAGGATTACAGGTATGAGCCACTTGTGCCTGACCTTGTTTCTTGTTGTTGTTGTTTTTGTTTTGTTTTGTTTTCCCAAGATGCAGACTCACTCTGTTGCCTAGAGTAGAGTGCTGTGGCATCATAGCTCACAGCAACCTTCAACTCTTGGGCTCTAGCAATCCTCTTGCCCCAAGTAACTGGGACTAAAGGTGTCTGCCACTATGCCTGGCTAATTTTTTTTCTATTTTTAGTAGAGACAGGGTCTTGCTCTTGCTCAGGCTGGTCTCTAAGTCCTGAAGAGCCAAATGAGAGTGCCTGAAATCCCTTCTATTTATTAAGATCAGCTTTTTCCCAGCTCCAGGAGTGCCATTGAGTATTCAAGAGAAGTCACATTTTTCTAGCTGTGGAAAGAGGAGACATTTGGGGAATGAGAATCTAGTGGGGCTTGATGATCCGAACCAATTTTTCTTTTAAAGCATCACCTTTAAAGCACATGTGCTTTCTTTGTAATCCTGGACACAGCTCTAAGCCTTAGGTATGATTATATTACAGATGATGAAACTGAGGTACACAGAAGTTAGTCACTTGTTCAAGGTCATGCAGCCAGTGGATCCAGGCAGTCTGGCTTTGGCTGCATGCTCTCGACCACCAAGCTCTACTCCTCACAAACAGCCCTTATTGGTAAGATCTGCTCTGCCCACAATTCCCCAGGACAGCTCTTCTTCGGGAATAAAGTATTTGTACTTCATCACCACAGTCTTTTGGATTCAGATGGCCCCTAAGATGGAAGTCAGGTGAGACTCGTCCTCCTGATCAGAGAGGGGGGTCAGTGTCTGTGGCCACTTGAACTCAGCATAGGCTAGCTGTCTTCCAGGGTGAGTAGGGAGAACCAAACAGAGCAGTCTCCAGAGAGACAAGTTGGGGTGAGAGAGGATGGGGTGGTGTCAGACCCTCCATGAACAGAGCAGAGACAAGATGCATGTAGTCCCAGGGGAACCAAGAAGGTCACATCTAGTTCCTCAGGAGCCCTGGGTCTTTTTCCTTGGATGCTAGGATCTAACGTAGCATCCTTCAATAAATTCCTGCTTTTGCTTTTTCAGTGTACTAATTACAAAGTGAGGGTCAATGAGATAGGCAAAAATGTAAAATATGAAAAGCGTGTTGCAGACAGTATTCAATTAACCCTAATCTTACAGTAAGTAAAGAGGTTAGCTGCAGCCTAGAGTATGTATGGGTTGGTAAGAGTGTGATACGCAAATCTAGTGATAGAAAGCTGATGGGGGTTTCAATTAAAATTGGCAAAAGGTGAAACTTGAAAGCTACCTAGAAAACACATGGTAGATAGTTATGAAATTAAAACTCAGGTGAAAGGTGCGGGCACAAAAGTCCCCTCTCAACATAGTAGATGGATTCCAATTCTATTATTCCAACTCTAGTATTCACCACTACTCAGGGCAAAAATCAATGGACCCCAAGCCTAGGTCCATGTCTGTGTTCACTTCTCGGCCAAGAACTTGAATGTGTAACTGCATCAAGAGCCTGAATCTGCCACCAGTGAACTCAGTCGATTAGAGACAGCAGATCTCCCCTTGATTGGGGGATTGACTTTGTAAGTCTGGGGAAAATGCAGAGAGCAGTGTAGGATCAATGATGAACTAAATAAAAACAAGAATATTGTCACATTTTATCCATTCTAAAGTGCATGATGTTTTAACATCTTGGGAACTGCAATGCATTTTACAATCAATGGCATCATACAATTATAAATGGTGTTTCTTCTACCTTAGTGATGTTACGATGGTGTTACATCTTATATCTTAGGTTCAATGAAATATAGCCCTCTGCTTTGATTTAAACGTGTTTCCCCTCCCAGAGCAAGTGTTGTAAATTTGAACCTTAAGGCAACAGTGTTGGGAGGTGAGCCCTAATGAGAAGTGATTGAGTCATGGGAGTTCCACTCTCATGAATGGATTAATGTCACTTAATGCAAGAGTTGTTTCCCTATAAAATGATGAAATTGGCCCCATCTTGCTCTCTCTCTTGCCTTCTCTGACCCTTTTGCCTTCTGCCCCTTGATGACAAAATAAGAAGACCTTACCAGGTCATTTCCTCAATCTTAGACTTCCCAGCCTTCAGAACAGGGAGAAATAAATTTCTGTTCATTATAAATACTCAGCCTGTGGTATTCTGTTATAGCTGCACAGAATGAACTAAGACATACTCCTTTTTTTATTTCAATAGCTTTAGGGGGTACAGTGGTTTTTTGTTACATAGATGAATTGTATAACGGTGAAGTCTGGGCTTTTAGGTATACCCAAATAGTGTACAGTGTACCCAATAGGCAATTTTTCATTCCTCATTCCTCTCCCACTTTCCCCCTCCTGAGTCTCCAAAGTCCATTATGTCACTGTGTGTAAGTTTCTGAGTTATTTCACTTAGAATGACGGCCTCTGGTTCCATCCAAGTTGCTGCAAAAAACATTATTTAATGCTTTTTTAATGGCTGATTAGTATATAGTAATGTGTGTATATACACATCATATTTGGTTTCTTGAAAAATTTCCACATTATTTTCCATAGAGTAATACTAATTTACATTCCCGCCAATGGTGTAAGTGCTCCCTTTCACTGCATCCATGCCAATATCTATTGTTCTTTGATGATTTATTTTTTTCTTTGAGACAGAGTCTCACTTTGTCCCCCTTGGTAGAGTGCCTAGCATCCTAGCTCACAGCAACTTCCAATCCTTGAGCTCAAGGGATTCTCTTGCCTCAGCCTCTCAAATAGCTGGGACTACAGGCACCCACCACAACACCTGGCTATTTTTAGAGATGGATCTCGCTCTTGCTCAGGCTGGTCTTCAACCTGTAAGCTCAGGACAATTCTCCTGCCTTGACCTCCCAGAGGTTTTTTGACTTTTTAATAATGGCCATTCTGACAAGGGTAAGGTGGTATCTCATTGAGGTTTTAATTTTTATTTCTCTGATGACTAGTAATATTGAGCACTATTTCATATGTTCATTGGCTGTTTGGTTCTCTTTGGAAAAACATCTGTTCATGTTTTCTGCTCACTTTTTAATCAGGTTATTTATTTATTTATTTTTCTTACTGATTTGTTTGAGTCCCTCACAGATTCTGGATATTAGCCGTTTGTTAGATGTATAGTTTGAATATTTTCTCCCATTCTGTAGGTTGTCTGTTTACTCTGTTGCTATGTAGAAGCTTCTTAGTTTAAGTCCTATTTAATTATTTTTTGTTTTATTGCACTTGTTTTTGAGATCTTAGCCATAAATTCTTTGCCTAGACCGATATCAGGAATAATTTTTCCTAGGTTTTCTCCTAGAAATGCTCTTATTTCATGTTTCTTAATGTCATAGACCTCACAAATACACTTCTAAAGTTATGAGAATCCTCAACACATGCATGCATATAGAGACATCTATTAGGCTGCCTGTCTAGACTCTCCTTTGCTTCAGACTAATTCTCCTTACCTATAACCTCCCAAATTTACAGGGTTCAGAGGTAGTTTTTGGCAGCCAAAGTGATAGGACTTGACCTACTTTTTAGACCTGGCTGATTGACCCCTGGGCCAGGCTAAGCTAATCATTTGCCAATTGATGGAGAGCCTCAGATTATCTCTAGGTGGTAAGAGGAATTATATGTAGACTAAGGAGCTGAGAATGGCTAGCTATCGTCTATCATACAGAATGAAGAGCAGAGAAAAAAGAAGAAAGTTGGTGGTAAGAGAAACAGAAATAAAAGATGGAGAACATCCTAGTTCTAATCAGTTCTGGAGACCCAGTCAAATGCACATTGCTTGGAGTTCTGGGAGACATCTGGTACACTTACCATAATTCATCCCTCCCTTCTAAATAAGCTAGAGTCAGTTTCCATTATTTGTAACCAAAATAATTCTACTTAATATGCATAAAAAATAAATATTGTGTTAAGCAAACTTGGGGGTTTTATTTTCAAAAGAAATTGGTACTTAGTTGTCTCAATTAGTGGAAAATTCCAGTGTATATGCAACCTTTGGGTTAGAAAGCACAGGGACTGCCCCAAGTCATGTGCCTGGTAAGCTTATGAAATCAAATTTACCTAATACCCCAATCCTTCCAGTAACTTCTAACTTGATAATAAAAAATATCCCAAAATGACTGAGTGTAAGAAAGTTATAGCCAACTAACCATATGTAACTTATACCTTTCATTAGAGTAATTTATAGGAAGATATCCAAATTGCATTACATGGTCTATGGCAAACAATATTTACTAGTCTATCCCAACTAAAGCTACATTTCCCAGCCCTTCTTGAAGGCAAGGCAGGCTCATATGAAGGATTAAGCTCTGACCCATGGAATATGAATGTAAGTGATAGTTGCAACTTCTGGGCCACTTCCTTAAAAGGAATAATCCACTTGTTTAAAAGGAATAACCCATGCCATAGGAAGAGCTCATGTGGAAGATGGGACTTATTCCATGTGGCCCCAGGGGACTGAACTAAGGCCAACAGGTTATGCAGGGAACAGAAGCACAAACATCCTGAGAGTTCTGTTAAGAGTCAGGGTTCTTGGCTACAAGCTACAGAAACAAACTCTGTCTAAAGCAAAAATGAAATGTATTGGAATATTTGAAGTGATCACAGAATTGACTGGAGATCAGCGGACTGTCCAGGAACCAAGAGTACTCTGGAGAAGGAGGGCTGGTTACCATGAGGCACAGCCACATCATGGAGCAGGAAGGTTAGCATGACGAACGATGCCTGACTCTTCCTCATGTCACCTGTTGTCCACTTAGGTTTCAATATCATGGGAGAAAGTCTGGTTGGTTGCACCTGTGTATGTCTTCCCTTCCCTGGAGGAGCATGGCATGGGGTAGGCTGATTCTGGCATGAGAGTCTGGCACCACCACCAAGAGGAACCAAGATGCTCTGAGGCAAATGTCCTGTGCCACTTAAACACCTCCAAAGACGCTTTCACATCCCAGGAGTCCATGACCAGTGTCTCAGAATAGGGAGAGAACTGTCTATTTAAGGACCTTACCTCCTTTCCACATTCCTCACGTGAAGACATATACCCTGCCGAGTGATTCCAGTGGTGACAGGTTCACACCTTCCCACTTCTTCATGGGAAGATGAAACCAAGGCTGAGGAGTTTAGACTATGTCTGGCATTCAAGCTCCCCAACTCTAGACGCACTTGTGTAGAGCTGTCTTGTGATTCTCCTACAGAAACCTTTCCTCCTGTCAAACTGATTCACTCAATGTCCCCACCCGCTGACCCCACCGAAACATCTTGTGCTTATTCTCTCTCCTCTTACTTAGCAAAATATTATCCATTCTTCACATTCCAGCTTAAATCCCACATCACACATGGAACATTCCCGAACCACCCCAGCCCAAAGTAATCTCTCTTTGGAAATTTTTGTCTCTTCGTTAGGCAGTTAATTACCCTCATTTTATATGTTTTCTATTTTTTATAATTGATATTTAAATCTTGTCAGATGATTTAACTTTCGACACACTTGTTTCTTCTCTTGCTACCTAGATTATAACTTCTTGAGGACCTGGACTATTTTTTATACACCTTTGCTTCTAATACAGAGCTTGACAAAATTCTTTCCATATGGACTTTGCTTGTTTGGACTTAAGTGGTTTGAATACCCGAGGTGGGTATGATCTTGGCCCCTTACCCAGGAATTTGAGGAAGGGGCAACGGGAGAAGATAAGGAAAGAATAACGTACAATAACTTTCCTTAGATCATAAAGATGATGTGAATGATTTATATTTGTACAGCTTTTAAAGTCTAATTAATATGCAATAAACTACATATTTAAAGTATGCAATATGGTAAGTTTTGACATACGTATAAACTCACAAAGCCACTGCCTTAATCAATAAAATATATATCTGTCATGGCCCAAAGTTTTCTCATGCCCCTTTGTAATATCTCTGTTCCAATCTCACCCCAATCAACCATCAATTTGTTTTAAAGCACTATAGATTTGCATTTTCTAGAATTTTACATAAGTAGAATCACTCAGTATGTACTCTTTTTTATCTTGCTTCTTTCACTCAGCATAATTATCTTGGGATTCATCCATGTCATTCAATAAGTCAGTAGTTCACTCCTTATTGCTGAGTACAATCTCATTGCATAGGCAGATAACAATTTGCTTCTCTATTCACTTGTTCGTGATCATTTCTTTCCAAATTTTGCCTATTACAAAAAAATATGCCATGAACTTTTGGGTACAAGTCTTTGTACAGACACATGCTTTCATTAATCTCAGGTAAATACATAATAGTAGAATGGCCGGATCATATGGTGGGTCTACATATAACACTGTAAGAAATTGCTGCAATGATCTTACCATCTACATTCCCATCAGCAAGGTACCTTTTTAATCATAGTCATTCTAATAGGTATGTAGTGGCGTCTCATTATGGTTTTGATTTGCATTTTCTTAGTAACTAATGCTGTTGAACATCTTTTTATGTGCTTATTTGCCATCCATAGATGGCTTATTTGCAATATTCTTTGATGGGGTGTCTGTTCATTTTTTAAATTATTAAAATTAGGTGTCTTCTTATTGTTGAGTTTTGACTCAGGGTGCATATTGTGGACACATCAGAGGAAGCCCTGTGTGCAATAGCCATGAACCTGCATTTGTGCCCCCACTATGCTCAGTCATTTGACTGGGGGCCTGAGGGACATGTGACTTAGTCCCCTATGGAGCAGTGGACCCAGAGGGACAGCAGCTGGGGATCTGAGCAGCATCTTTTCACTTCCATGATATGCCTGCTAGAAGGTATGACCAGGGCCAGTTGTGGTAGCTCAGGACTGTAATCCTAGTATTTGGGCAGGCCGAGGATGGAGGTTCACTTGAGGCCAGGAGTTCCAGACCAGCCTGAGCAACACAGCAATTCTCTGTCTCCACAAAAAATAAAAATTGGAAAATGAATTAGTGGGGTATGGTGATGCAAGCCTGTATTCCCAGCTATGCAAGAGGCTGAGGCAGGAGGATGGCTTGAGCCAGGAGTTTGAGGTTGTGGTAAGCTATGATAATGCCACTGCATGACTTCAGTCCAGGAAACAGAGCAAGACCCTGTCTCAAAAAATAAAGAAGGTATGATCAGTGTGAGGCTGGAGCAAGCATAGGTGCTGCAGCAATGTGGGTAAGTGTCATCTTGTCAGTCTTTCGGGTTAGGATAGGCTTTTGTAAATTTTCAGATTAATATGAGGGTACATGTGATTGGCTTATATAGTTTGCTTTTATAAGGTTAAAGTCCAAGTTGTGGTTGTGTCCTTCACCCAGGAAGTGTGCAATATACCCAGGCAATGTACCTGTTGGGTGGGAACTTATTCAACCCCGTCCCTCCCTCTCTCTCCTTTTTTCCTTCTTGTGAACATGTAGTTGCTAACCTACTTGTTTCAATTTAATACTGAGTACATATGATGCTTGTTTTTCCATATTTGCAATACTTGGCTTAGGAGAATGTTCTTTAAATCAGTCCAGGTTGTTACAAAAGATGCAAAATCTCCATCTTTTTTATGACTGAATAGCATTCCACAGTATATCACAATTTAGTAATCCATTCATGTGTTGAAGGGCACTTGGACTGTTTCCACATTTTTTGCAATTATGAACTGTACTGCTATAAACATTCATGTGCAAATGTCCTTATGGTAAATGTCTATTTTTCTATTAGGTGGATACCCAGTAATAGGAATGTAGGATCAAATGTAGGTCTGCTTTTAGTTCTTTGAGGAATCTTCAGACTTCTCTTCATAGAGGCTGTGCTAGTTTGCAGTCCCACCAAAAGTGTCTGAGTGTTCCCTGCTCTCCACACCAATGTCCCATCTATTGTTTTGGGAGCTTATGATGTGGGCCTTTCTCATTGAGGTTAGGTGATATCTCAAAGTGGTTTTGATTTGCATTTCTCTGATTATTAGGGACAGTGAGCATTTTTTGACGTTTGTTGGCTATTTGTCCTTGTGACCACAGTTTCTGCTCATGTCTCTTGCCCAGTTTTTTACAAAAATTAACTCATGATGGATAAAAGATTTAAAGTTAAGGCATGAAATATAAAAACCCTAAAAGAAAGTGTGGGAAAAATTCTTAACCTCATTGCCTAGGGAACAATTTATGAAGCAGACCCCATTGACAATCTCAGCAACAACAAAATAAATGAGACCTGATCAAGTTAAAAAGTCTGCACAGCTAAAGACACAATCAACAAATCTGTCAGAATGGGAGAAGATATCTGCATGCTATGAATCCCACAAAGGGTTAATACCCAGACTCTACAAAGAACTCAAGCAAATCTGCAAGAAAAGGGTGGGCTTTCTGTTGGACAGTGGTCAAACTTGAGACCTAAGAAGAGAGCAAGCAGGAGCTAGCAAAGTTACACGCACCACTGATGGAAGAACAGACTGGTACCACCACTTCAGAAAACCACACGGGAGGCAGTATTTCATTCCTTTGCACTGCTGCACAGGTGCATATATACACAAATCTACACATACAAGAATGTTCCTAGCAGTATAACAGCTGTCCCCAATCGAAATCACCCAAATCCATCAACAGTTGATGGATGAACAGTGGTTTAGTTTTACAATGGAATAGCATCAGCAGTGAAAATAAATGAACCGGCTCGGTGCCTGTGCCTCGACGGGCTAGGGCGCCAGCCACATACACCTGAGCTGGCGGGTTCGAATCCAGCCCTGACCCGCCAAACAACAATGACGGCTGCAACCAAAAAATAGCTGGGCGTTGTGGCAGGCGCCTGTGGTCCCAGCTACTTGGAAGGCAGAGGCAGGAGACTTGCTTGAGCCAGGAATTGGAGGTTGCTTTGAGCTGTGATGCCACAGCACTCTATCCAGGGTGACAGCTTGAGGCTTTGTATAAAAAACGAAAAAAAAAAAAAAAAAAAGAAAATAAGTGAACCACAGCCACACTGTCTTGGTTGAATCTCATAAATACTATAACAGAGAGAGGAACAAGCAAGATACTCACACAACATTCAGAAAACAGGCAGAAATAGCTATTGCTTAGGAATGCATCCCCGAATGGTAAGACTATGAAGAAAAGCATGGAAAAGGGTAGCAGGGCGATTGTGCTTCTAGAGAGGTGTGGAAAGGGATTCTGGGATATTTGCTAACAATCTTTAAATTCTCTACATGGGTTTTGTGCAATTGCTGTCTGCATGATATATCTCATAATTTTAAAAGCTGGGGGGGGGAATAAAAGCGGGCAGATGAAGGGAGAGGTGTGGGTTCCAGGCAGAGGGCAAAGGCCAGGAGGGAAGTGCACATAAAGCTCTGGACGCGTGCACACACACAGTCAGCAAGGCGGAAAGGCAGCGGTTAGGAGTGGAGAGGGGTGCGCTGTCCAGGTGGCCCTTAGAGAAGGGTGGGCCTCATAAACACTGTGGATGAGTTTGGACTTTATCCTGAGGGCAATAGGGAGCCAAAGAAGTACAGTATTTAATCCGAGAAGAGTCTGAATCAGATTTGCATTTTCAGAAAGCTCCTCTGTCCACACCAAGGAGAATATGCCTCCCAGTAAGGAAGAGAGGAACAGGTAAAGCGAGAAGGAAAAGATTCCTGGTCTTACACCTTGTGCTGCACAGGCCACTCCCCAAGGCCAAGGTCAAAGCCCGAGGCTGCACTTCCTCACCCTCAGACCAATTGCCCTGCTAAGGGCCAGAGGACACAGTTCTTGCTCATGCTGTGTCAAGGGACTTGTCATTTCTTAATCATTGAATCATTAGTAATAGGAGGAGATTCTTCCATTTGGTTGCAAATATTTGAGAAGAAAGTGTCATTCCTGGTCCCAAAGGTATTCTCATTTAAATTCTGAACATTCTGGCATTTTGGAGAAAAGGAGACAAACACACACACACACACACACACACACACACACACACACACGGATTTATAACACATAACTGATCATAATAGAAAGTTAACTCTTTGTAGGAATCTTTTAATAACTGTATTATATGTAGTAATTCTTTATCGTTAAAATGACTTTTCCTATTTGCAATGATATTATAGAGGAGCATTTGGATAATGTAGTTACTTAAATTTTTCACACTTATTATGTACTTAATATTAAGGTTAGTTTATTCAAGTTGTAACTAAATTACCAAGATATTTCTTGCATATATTCCTAAAGTCTCAGTAAACCTAGGCTGAAAGTTCGAGATGATTTATTATGGGAACATTCATCTGATAGCTCCCAATTATCTTGTAATTTTTTTTTTTTTTTGGGGACAGAGCCTCAAGCTGTCACCCTGGGTAGAGTGCTGTGGCATCACAGCTCACAGCAACCTCCAATTCCTGGGCTCAAGCGAGTGTCCTGCCTCAGCCTCCCAAGTAGCTGGGACTACGGGCGCCCTCCACAACACTTGGCCATTTTTTTTGGTTGCAGCCGTCATTGTTGTTTGGCGGGACCGGGCTGGATTTGAACCCGCCAGTTCAGGTGTACGTGGCTGGTGCCATAGGCGCTGAGCCTATCTTGTAATTTTAATTGTACCTGAGGGAATTTTTTTTTTGGCAGCCTAGACAGCTGCTGCCTATTGTTGTCACCATGTTTATTTTTTAAAAAATATGACCAACTTGTAAAAACAGATATAATCTGATACTAAAACATATCTCGACCTGATAAATAAGTTCTTCCTAGCTACTTTTTTTTTTTTTTGTCATTACAGCTAACTGCAACCTCAAAGTCCTGGGCTCAAGTGATGCTCCTGCCCCAGCCTCCCAAGTGGTGGACTACAGGTGCCTGCCATAACACTGGGCTAATTTTTTAATTTTTTGCAGAAACAAAGTCTCACTCTCACTCAGGCTGGTCTTGAACTCTTGACCTCAAGGAATCCTCCTGCCTTGGCCTCCCAGAGTGCTAGGATTACTGCTGTGAACACCGCACCTGGCCTGTAGCTAGTTTTGAGGAGTCTGGCTTGCTACTAGATATCTTCTCCACTGCAAATGATCATTTACTTCCTGAATATTTTCTCTGTTGGAATCCCTTCTGCCTCCCACACAATCTTTCCTCTTCTTCCTTAGTAAAAGTAAAGTCAAAAGTAGTTCAGATCAAGGGCACAAGCCTGTTTTGTCTAGGCACAACTTCACAGCAAGATGATAATCTTCTGATGAGCTGACTAATCTAGCACCCATATGGGCTTTGCTGCTTCTAGTAGGTCTCTACTCTAGCCAGGCTGATTTCAATGAGGGCATCTTGCTGTTTGGATCCACAGAAACACATCCAGTCAGTACCAGCCACAGGGGCTGGGATGGCCCTCACAGACAGTTACATTTTGAAATGATACTTGCATGCTGACCTTACCAGGAAGCATTGACTGGTGATGTCATGGCACCCATCTGTCAACATTCCTTGGGTGGCGGACCCAAAGCAGGCTTTGGACTATTCCCTTCCTTTGCCTGGTTAAAGCCCAGAATAGAGACTACTTAGAGCAATAAAAGATATCACCACAGCTCATCAGAAGATTATCATCTTTTTTTTTTTTGAGACAGAGCCTCAAGCTGTTACCCTGGATAGAGTGCTGTGACATCACAGCTCACAGCAACCTCCAATTCCTGGGCTCAAGCGAGCTCCTGCCTCCGCCTCCCAAGTAGCTGGGACTACAGGCACCCGCCACAATGCCCGGCCATTTTTTGGTCATTGTTGTTTGGCGGGCCCAGGCTGGATTCGAACCCGCTAGTTCAGGTGTACGTGGCTGGCGCCTTAACCTGTTGAGCCATAGGCGCCAAGCCAGAAGATTATCATCTTGCGGTGAGGATTTAGAAAGGGAAAACATCCACAGGAGAAATGCTAAGGAATTGGATCACATAATAACTTAAGCCTTATACTAGGAGCTGAGGAAACACCAAAGGTGGGTGTGGCCAGAACAAAGGTAAGTTGGTCTAGAATGTTTTTGGAGAAGAAACCTAAGACCATAGTTGACACTGGGCTCCCTGTGCTGTCCCTCCAAAATCCCAGCAGTGGCCAAGTCCTCCGGATTTCATCCGCTAACACCCCTTCCTCTGCATTCTGCATGGCACGTTCCCCCTTTGAAGTTATTCAGGCCTGAGCATGTTGTGCCCTTTCATCTCCAGCCTTAAAACCCCTCCAGTGTTGAGACCGTCTGGCCTGGCCCAGCCCTCCTGCCCCCCTGGTTTATTCTGTGGGGTCCTCCTGCAGCCCTTTGTTCAGCCCTCCTAGGAAGCCTGCCCCCTGAAGCCCCGCTGGCTTGTTTCCTCTGCCAGCAGCCCTCTCCAGCTTACCGCCTTTGTTCTTAGGTTTTCTAAACCTCCAAGCCTTCCTCACGTGTTTTTCTGGATTTTGCACTTGTGGAGAAGTAACACAAAGCTGTTTAATAAGCACGACATTAGTGACATTTAATACTAAGGACACTTGTGGGCCTGTTGGGGGACACTTTGCAATACTGTTAGAAGAAAAAAATAACTTTCAGAGCTAGTAGAGTTGCAGGAAGTACTTTGTCTTTTTAAAGTCATAGAGTGAAAAAAATATTTACTACCTCTTTCCTTAAAAAGATACTGTGGTAAAGAGGATATTTCCCATAAACATCTCATAATTTTTGTTTTCTCTTTTGGCAGGGGATGGTGAAGTTAGGCTGAAAATAAGAAAGCATTTAGATACTTTTTGTTTATGTTTTTTCTTATGAGTAGAGCCCAAAGTTGACTCCCTCTCCCCCAAAAAGTAGTTGATTAAAGTTAGAAAAATAGGGCGGCGCCTGTGGCTCAGTGAGTAGGACGCCGGCCCCATATACCGAGGGTGGTGGGTTCAAACCCCGCCCCGGCCAAACTGCATCAAAAAATAGCCGGGCGTTGTGGCAGGCGCCTGTAGTCCCAGCTACTCGGGAGGCTGAGGCCAGAGAATCGCCTAAGCCCAGGAGTTGGAGGTTGCTGTGAGCTGTGTGACTCCACGGCACTCTACCAAGGGTGATAAAGTGAGACTCTGTCTCTACCAAAAAAAATAAAAATAAAATAAAAATAAATTTAGAAAAATAATTAGGAAATTGGTGGATTAAAAGAGAGAAAATGCTTAAAGATCTTTCCAAATGTCCACCCTAACAATATATGTTCCATTTTGCAAGGGACACAACCAATAGCATATCCAAGCTCAATTAGGTAAAAACTAGTGAACTTAGCACGTAGAGGCTTAGTGAGGAGAAAAGAAGAATCCAAGGCAAATAGTCAATGGCCTGAGGATCTGAAGACTGGGTGAGGGTGTGCACAGGGAGTTTAGAAAATACCAATGGGTTCAGTGGTAAAACAATTAAAAACAAATGAAATGTCGCTAACTTGCAACTGGGCCATGGACTGAGGAGCACAGAAGCACACTGAACCAGCCAGAAGGAGAAATGGGGTTTTACAGGTCCAGGACCTCCCTGGGAGCTGTTGGCTATGGACAATGCTATGAGAAGCAAGACTGAACAGGTGGTGTACACTTTGCCACAAATAGAGGCTCACTTTTCTTAAGAAGATGACAGGATGATCAGAGTGACATCTAACAGCTTAAACTGTGACTTGGTTCCACTGTGGAATCATTTTCTTCATCGACTGAAAACATTCACATTTCTCCACTTTCTCAGGGGCTTATTTAGAGACACAAGGTTACATAAGCAGAATGATGATTGTTTAACTTCCTTCTCCCAGTGATATTAGAATTCACCTTTTAGAATATCAGAGGATTGTGTTTACTATGGATTTATCTATCAGTAACAGTAAAACTGGCATCACAGCACGTGGTTAGGAAGAAGAATCTGGTAAACAAAGGT
Organism: Perodicticus potto; assembly: GCA_963574655.1. Classification (NCBI taxonomy): domain Eukaryota; kingdom Metazoa; phylum Chordata; class Mammalia; order Primates; family Lorisidae; genus Perodicticus; species Perodicticus potto. The sequence goes on from CAUYRH010071410.1 coordinate 16,704, forward strand.
TTTTGTCCTTTGAGTTGTGCCAGCCCAGAGCTCTATGGGATAAATAATTTACCTTGTTTCCTTATCAGATTCCTTATCTACAGACAGGGAGATCACTCATTTTATATACTTTCCACTGCCCACCTGTACTGTTACGGTAGATTGGCATCCTGGCAGGAAAGGTCAAGTCACAGTTCTTCAGAACCAAACTCCAAGTGTGCTGGGATCACAGGAACTCAGGTTGGTATTAGTTCTGCCCTAAATCCTTGCTGCTGGGATTCTTCCTTGCTTTGGAGGACAGTCACATTCAGGGGCAGGAAGGAAAAAGGAGCCAAAAAAGGGAACCAAGGAGACAAAGGAAAACCCCCAAAGTGCAAAGTCATGGATGTCAAAGAAGCGACCCTCAGGATTGCAAAGGGGTCCTAGACAATGATGCCAGAGCAACAGCTACTTGAGGGGTCAGCAGACCAGTGGTAATGTCGTGAGAGATCACAGACTGCAGAGGCTAGGAGGAGCTGCAGTGGTCTTGGACTGCTGGGGAAAAGTGGATGTGAGAACAAAGAGGGAGAATGACAAACTGAGAGGGCAACAGGGTGACAGGGTAAAGATGTGACTTTACTCTTCTAGTGAGAAGAGACCTACGTGTATGTTTGAAGGCAAAGGAAAGAAATCTGTGCAAAGAGAGTTTGGTCCCTCTAGGAGGGACCAGTTCTAGGGCCCCTCAGAGTAGGATACTGCAGTCATGTAAAGGAGAGCACAGAGGAAGTGCTGCAATAAGCGTCTGTTGATTGACTAATAGTTGCTCGGTTTGCATTGGCTAGTAAACATGTTGTGTATTACTGGGGTTAAGTGTATAGGCTCTGTACAATGTGGAGCAAATTATTGAAGCTTTTACTGTCTCATTTTCTTACATGTAAAATGGGATAATACCTATCTTTGTGGTGAGAACTGAATGTTAATACATGGCAAAGCTTTTAAAACAGGTATTGGCTGATGATAAATGCTCATAATGTTAAGAGTCGGTAATAAAAATAAAAATGATCTTTGAGAATTAACGATTGAAATCTCAAGATCAAGTCTCTATATAGAAATCTAAAGTAAGAAGGTAAAGGTGATTAAACTAATCAGTTAAAAACTGTTTTGGTGAATTTAAGTCTGGAATTATAGCAGAAGTTGAAGCTGCAAGCAGTATTTCTTATACTTTTAGGAAGTCTTTTTCTTTTCTTTTTTTTTGCAGTTTTTAGCTGGGGCCAGATTTGAACCCACCACCTCCGGCGCCCTACTCTTTGAGTCACAGGTGGTGTCCCTAAGAAATCTTTTTCTTTAATGAAGCATCAGCATTCTGCTGCTATGCTTTGAAAAACAAGGTTGAAGGGGAAAAATCAGGGTAGCTGCTCTCTTTCTTCTTTTTAGGAATGGAATGAGTCTGTAGGTGGCCACCAAATTGGGAGGATTTGAGGGTACTGACTCTGGGGTGAGGCATTGCACAATCAGGCTACTTTTCTTATACTACTTGTCAAGTTGGGGAGGGGGTAGAGGAAAAAGCCAGATCCTCCCTGATCCCTGGGCATTAAGGAAAACTGGAGTTTCTAAGGTAAAATGCTCCAAGTTGAAGTTGGCTGATTGATATCACCTTCGTTTCTGGTTTGGCATATTCCAGAGGGGTTAATTTGTAAACTGAGGCATGTAACTGACAATAGGAGGGGCAGATGAAGAGGGATCGACCTAGAAAATCTGTTAACTCACTTCTGAAGGTCCAGAAATTCTTTATTTCCTTGTTATTTATAGTACGCCACTCTTTCAAACCAAAGGTGAATTGAGTTGATGTTATATAGGTAATTTGGATTAATTGCCTGTGTGGTAGTTTAGAAGAATGTGGATTGTGGGCCAGTCTAGGAATAGAACACATTAAAGCCTAGATATCACAGAAAAACTTAAGTTCAAACTATCCTCTTCATCTCTTGTGGTGAATGGGAGGGTGGAGATGTGAAATGGTAAGCTCTCTGGGTAGGGTGACAAAGTGACTCTAGTCTTGGTTTACCTGCAATACATGGTGTATCCACTGAATACTACCAGTACCTTAATTTGTGCTGTAAGAGAACAAGAGGCCAGAAGACATAGCATGGTCACTGAGAGTATGGGGTCAGCTTTCAGATAGTCTAGATCCAAATTTTGTTTCTATTACCATGTATGAACGTATGTAACCTTGGGCTAGTTACAAAACTTTTGCATGCATGTATATCCTAATTCCTAAAGTGGGGTTCACAGTACTTGACTCTGTTAAACAAAAAGTGATTCAAATGATGCTTGTTAAAGCACAGTAAGGCCGACTTTATTTAGGACCACCCCTATAGGTATGGGTATAAGGACCACTGCAGTGAGGGAAGAGGGACAAGGCTTGGCTGGTAATACATTATGGGCAAGTGACAATTGATAGCCAGGGAGCAGAGAATGTGTGTGTTATGAGAGACAGAGAGAGAGAGAACGAAAATGAATGGAAAATTACCAAGAGGAAATATCAGGGTTAAGGGGGATCCTGGCTAAGAAAACCTAATAGAAATTTTGCAGAAAACAGGCCAGGGTTATCAGAGATCAACTGGGGGATAGGGGAGAATGAGGAACCCCATCAGCTATGAAGGGAGGGGCTGGGGTTTCTCCTTACACCACGGTTCTTTGCTAAAATTGGATTTTACCAGGAAGTGCACAGATGGGTCTGGCAGAAGATTCGAAAGCCTGAATAAAGTTTAGTCAAGCAAAGATTCTCTGTCACCTCAGGGCTGTGGTTGAGAATTTTAGGACACACGCTATCAACCTTAGTATGGTTCCTGAGTCAGAAGACGTGCTCAATAGACTTTACCTATTGAAATTAAAGCACTCTAAAGCTGACAAACACTTCACTTATATACCCTTGTAAAGGGGCAAGCTGAGGGGCAAGGGCAGAGGCAGACTCGGGCTCTATCTCTGAGAAGAGGTGCTGTGCGTGCGGCATCTGCACAGAGGCAGGGAAGAGAGGGGAGCCCTGTGAGAATACCAGGGTCTGGGACTGCAAGATGCGCCCCCTAACCCTTATCTTAGACAGCTGCTACTCAATCTCCCAAGTACTCGGCCTATCCTTTAAATGAATGCTATGTAAACATTTAAAGAATATTTGGATGGAGTCAAAGTATTAGGCTGCCCTTGGCAACAATACGTGGGGCAGGCAGGAGGCACACATCAAATGCCCGAGTCCCGCCTGTCGGTCAGTGCCTGGCACCGTTCTGCGCCGCTTCCACGCATCCACTCACTCCAAGGCATCGCATCCCCACTTTCCGCACAAGCAGCCTGCCCAAGGTCACGCAGCCGCCGAGGAATGGGGCCGGACCCGAGCCCGCGCGCTGGGCAAAGGCGGTGGGCAGGGGTAGGGAAGGGGGCGAAAGACGCCCCCCGCCGGCCTCGAGCGCAAACGTTCCCGAGCCTCGGTGCTCAGTCTTGGGCCGCAGAACTCCGGTCCTGCCGCGACCCCGCCTTCCGCCGGGAAGACCCCCCAACGCTGCGGACTCGCGGGCGAGGGGCGCGCGCACTGACGAGACCGCACCGCGGCGCACGCGCACACGCGGGCACTCACTCGCCAGCCGCCTAGGATGAGACCGGAGGCATGGAAAGTTCCAGCCCGTTCGAGAGCCCTAGGTAGCAGGCGCGGCGGAGGGGGCGGGGTCGTGAAGGGGAGTGCGGTCTCGGCGGCCCGCTCCAGTGGAGCCCGCGGCGCCGCCCCCGAACTGCTGCAGCCCGGCGGGGCTGGGGGGTCCCCGCGGGGGCGACGCCACGGGTAGCGGGCAGAGGAGGGGGCGCGGCGGCCGGCGCGGGGGGCGGGGCAGGGGCTGCGGCCGCGCGGGGCGGGGCGCGCCGAGGGGGCGTGGCGGGCCGTCTGCGCAGCTGCCAGAGCCTTTAAGCCCGGGCGCGCGCGGCCGGAGCCTGCTTTCGCCGCGCGGTCCTGCCACCCCCAGGTCCCGTCAGTCTCCGCCGTCCCGCCAGTCAGAGTCCCGGGACCCGGCTCGGTCCGAAGCAGTCAGGCATGCCCCGCTACGAGCTGGCTTTGATCCTGAAAGCCATGCAGCGGGTAAGTGACCTTCCCTCAGAGCCGGTCTTCCCGCGCTGGCGCCCCCGCCGCCGCTAGGCCGCCCTCCCCCGTGCGCCCTGGCGGCGGGACCCTGGGCCTTACCGCGCGGCCCGGAGGGGTCGGGGTGGTGGGCGGGCGTCCGCGCGGAGGGGGCGCGCGTGGGCCCGCTCGGCCCGGCCGCGTGCGCGCGGGAGGCGGGGTTGTGCTGCGCGTGTGCGCGGCCGCGGGAGGGTGTGCCTCGCACGCGGGCGGGGGGCGGGGCGGCCGGGTCGGGTCCGGGTCCGGGTTCGGGTTCGCGTCCCGGCCCCGGCCCGTGGGAGTCAAGTGGAAGGCCCACGGGAGGACACGCGCCAGAGCCCAGCCCGCCTTCGGCCTCGGCCCGCCCCCGCTCGTCGTGAAGCTGCCTCGTCGCCGGCCCCGCCGCCCGCTGCGTCCCGCTCCGCCGGCCTCCGCCGCCCGCCTCCGCTCTAGCGCCTGCCGGCCGCCCGGGACGTCTGCGCTCAATAAAGCGTTCCTCCAAAGCGTGTCTGTGCACTTGTCTGTGCTGCGGTCGCTTATAACCGCTCTCACGTTAAAAAAATCTTTGATTTCTCTTTTTCTGACTTCAGCGAAAATCCTGCTCCGGGTGCCCTTAGCCCAGTTTCATTCATCCAAGTTGTGGCCATTATTGCGCCTTCAGAAGACACTTTTCTCCCCCTGCTTTTGATTGATCTTGAGGTAGGGGATTTCAGGCTTGGAGGGATAAGCGAACCAGCAGCCCTTTCACTTCAGGTGATGGCGTGGCCGAGGACAGGGCCCGCGGCCCGGAGGCAGCTCTTCGTCCTCAGTTCTGGGTCAGGTACTCCACCAGCCGTCGCCGAAATCCCCATCCTTCCGTGAGTTCGGTAACGTAGAGTGTGATGTATGCTTCTCCTCCTCCCCTCCCTGCAGGTATAATGGATAAAAGTCGTTGTACCAGGTGTGAACTTCAGAAGCATAGCTTCCTACACGCAGGAGGTGTGGATACATTCTATATTTGAATCAGGCTTTGGGTCATTTGCGAAGAATAACTTACCAAGTGTGCTTGAACTTCAGTCTCGGATCATGGTCCAAGCTCTATTGATAAACAATCAGCATTAGGAGATGGTTAGAAAGTGTGCTTTGCACGTTGTACTGGCAAAGGACGCTAGTGCCTCTTGACCAGGTTTAGACAGTCTGGCCAGGCATGCCATTGTGTCCCCTAGCTTGTTCATGAATTTGGGAGAAGTTAAGATTGTTTAGTCTCTTGAGTAACCCGCTTTCTGGTTCTCCTCCCTCACAAGGAGATATAGCCTAAAAAGGATAGGAACAAGGAAAAGGGAACATTTTTAATTAAGTGGAAGTTGTTTAAGCCCTCCCTTTAACCTATGCTTTTTAAGAGATCTAGAACCTGGGAAGTGTGGTGACTGAATTTTTTTTTCCTTTACCTTGTCTTGCGGGGGAGGGAGCAGGTGATCACTGAAGAGGCAGCGTACAGGCATAATATGGTACATTCTATAAACCTTTGAAATAAAGATTGTAGTCTTTTGTTTTTGACATTGCTTCAAGTATCTTGGTTAACGTGGGTACAAGTATACTAGTTAAATGTATTTGCTTTACTATGCTTCTTGTGTTTTTTGTATCTTTGAACGCCCAGGGTTTACAATCTGGGTGTTGGAGCATACAGTTTTTACTCTAGCGCAGAAAAACCAAATGTAGTTTGGTTAAGATAATAAATACCTTCCTTGAAATCCTTGCCTCAGAGCAGAGGACAACCCCCTCCCCCCGAAAAAAAAACAAACCCTAGAAAGAACATACAAAGGTGAATTGCTTCTTAGAGGAGGTGGAGGGTGGTGGTGGCGGCCTGTAGCAGTAGATAGAAGGTTGTAACAATGCTGCAATGCTGAAGTTTTGTAAGATTCTTGACCTAAATAAAGTAAGATTAAAACAAACTTCTCAGTATTTTTGTCCAAAAACATTTGAACTAAAGTAGGATGAACACTTGGGGGGTGGAAATGAATGAAATATTTAGTTTTATTTAATGTTACTGTGAACTTGTACATTGTAAGCTGAGGCAGTTTGTACTCTGCTGCAGGAATGCTGTTGTAAATCCTCAATTCTAAGATACGTGTCTTTCATGTTTTTGGATTTTTAAACTGTATGCCTCTTAAGGTACTCCTTTAAGGTGACGATTTATTTTTCCTTCTCACACCTCCAAATCATTTGTGTCTTGGAAATGAGGAATATATCATGTTAGGCAACTATTACAGCCGATGGGACATTAAGAGACCATGGTTTTCACAGCCTTGGAATTCTGAGCTGTCCTGCTTTCTGTGCTGCTTTGTGAGTCCAAAGAGCATTCTTAGTCTCTTTGGAGGGTGTTGCTTCCCTTATCTGCATTTTTTTTTTGACCCCTAGCTTGATTCCTTAAAATAGAGCATACTGAGTTTTTATATTAAAAATATGGTTATGATGTTGAGAGCCTCTTGTTTGAGGCCCCATGGAAAGTCAGATTTCAGGATGTATGTAGAATAAATCCTTACTGAACTATATGGTTAATCATTCAGAAATTTGAATACTATCTTTTTCTCAGCTTGCAATTTGGAGTTGATAATAATGAATTTCTGCTTTTGTTGCAAATACATGTTTTCCCACAAAGACATTTATTTGCAGGTACCATATAGCTTGAATTTTAATGTGTGTATATAAAAAAGTTATTTCTATTTTCTTCCTACTTTAACAGGAAAATTAGTTAAAAGTGTTAAATCCTGATATGACTGACACAGTAAAGTCATGGCTGTTGTGAAACCAGGCCTTTAAAGGTGATGACAAGCAATTTGAAAAAGTAGTTCCTTAGACCACTCTTAGGCCGTATTTGTAGAAGATTCTCCAGAATAAAAAGATTGTTAAAGTCCTATTATACCTGTATTAGATAGCATCAGAAGAGTTTTATTCACTTCTGGAAAACACAAGTGTTCAAAGGCTGTAATATGGAAGGACATAGCTACAGAGGAAAGAGCAAACCTGCAGATTACCAGGCAGTAGAAGAAAGACCTTTTCTGACAACTGAAAAAGGAATGGATTGCCCTTGAGATGGTGAGTTCTCTCTCCACCTCCACCTTGTCCCTACAATACCAACTTTCAGGTAGAAGAGAATGGGTCGTGCATTTGATGAGTGAGTTTTGACACTCTCACAAGAGTCTCTTCTCTTAAGGGTCTGGGAAAATGGTTGACATCATTTGGTTTCACTTTGTAATAGATTTTTAAAGACTGATTTTTAATTTCAGTTAGGTAAAAGACTGAATTGCCAGTACCTGAATAAGATGTATATATCGTGTAGAGGAGCTTAGGAAGAGCTGTGTAAACTTTGTAGAAAACTTTATACGCGTGGGATGGGTGCGGGAAGAGGAATTTTGAGGAGAAAAATCAATGCAACATGCATATATATATTTTTTCTTTGGATACTTAGTTTAGAAACGGTTTATTTTGTCTTAACTCCACCCACAGCTGGCATAATTACATTTATTTAATCTTTGGAATAATAATATTCCTGAAATCCTTTCATCACCATTCAGGAATTTTTACATGAAGAACTAAAGGTTAATGGTTTAAATAATAACCAGCTTAATTACTAAATGAGTGCATGCACAACAAAATAGCATTAATATCTATCCTCTTGTGTATGTTTTTCTAACAGGAGTAGGTAGGTAGGTAGCAACTTTGGAAATCTTTCTCATTAAAATAGAAACAGGTTCCTAAGTTATTTTTATGTTGATGACTCCTCATTTTTAATTTCATTGAAAGACAGGTTAGTTTTATATTAAGATAACTCATTGAAGGTAGTTCTTTGTGGGCAAAGATTGCATGATGTGTTTTGATTTTAACTTATGACCTGATTTTATTTAGGTATAGAAAAGTGTAATGATAATCAGTCTCTAAAATGTAGAAAGGTTTTCTGGTCGTGGGATGAAGAGTCTGTACTGTTTCTCTTCACTCAAGCCTTTTTAATTAGAAAACCTGGTAAAAGTTTTTTGTATTTGTTCTAGAGTAATATGCAAGTTAGTGTATTCTGAAAATAACTACACAGTGTTTGCAATTTAGGTGCCTTTAGTGACATAGGGTGCTAACGAACTGGCGTTATGTATGGGTCTGGCCAGCCTTAGGTTGGCCAGCTTGTAGCTTGGCAACATTTGATTAGCTAGGAAATGGTGACATTTCTGCTGTTAGTTGGTAGGAGACATCAGTTCAAATGGAAAAATGGCCAAGTCAAGACTTTTTTTTTTCTCATGGGCCCTCCCTGAATAGCTTAGCCTTGTGTCTTTAATAATCTCTCTTCATGTTTTGTCTGCTTGAAACCAGACAGCTTAAAATAGTTATCAAGTAAGGAAAGACTTGAGCCTGTGGACAGTGTTATACTTCATTTGGTATTAAAGTTTTCTTGGGTTACAGCTATTGCCGCAGCAAGTGATTGAAGAAGGAATCCTGTTCCTACCCCTGAGCTAAGGTACAAGGAGTGGCTTGGGGGTAAGGTACAAGGAGTGGCCTGGGGGTAAGGAGTCCTTCCTCACCACCTATGGTTTGTATCTGTGAAGATTGATTGTTGCAAATTGACTTTCCATACTACATATTTTCTTGTTATTCTTAACTCACATTCAACACTGATGTGTATAGGCTTTTTTAATAATCTAGGTTATATCTTATGTTTATATGAAGACTACTATTGAATTTTCTCATCTTTTATATTATAAAATAACTAAAGAAAATTGAGTTTGGAAGCAATGAGGGACAAATTCTAAAGTAATTTTCATCTAGTGCCTTTTCTGTATTTATACTATAGTTTGTTCTATAGGTTTACCTTACCTAAAGGAAAATTGGAATATAGAAAAGGAGTTTAACATCAAGGTGATAGGAAGGATAGAGAGGGCAAAATGAATTACTGTGTGGAGTGATTACTCATATAAAAAGCTATTGTAGTTTAATATCAAACTTTTCGTAGTTTACTCACTGGCTTCGTGTTAGAATTCATTTCTAATCTCATGAAGTTGGCTGTTCAAGATGAGTACTTTTAGTGGAAGGCGGTAGTTTAAAACCAACAGGTGTTATCAACCAATGCAATTACCTCTTAGGGTAATCAAGTTTAAGGAGTTAGTCAAATGAATATCTGGTAATTCATCAGTTTATTTAAAGGGAGAACTACCCTCAGGAGTTTGGAAAAGGTCAGTTAGTTGCTCTTAACTTGGAGAAGGGATTGGCAGACTGGTTTACGGGCCAGCTCTGATCTGCGACATACACAGGGTGTCCCAAAGGTCACCCTTGAGGTCTTAATTTTCCATAGGGAAAATGGGAAATTGTAACTACACCTTTATTTGCAAAATACTCATTACAAAGTTTTACAAAAGAAGTGGCCAACACAAGTTCAAAACTTTGTAATGAACATTTTGTAAATAAAGGTGCCTTTAACTGCAATTTCCCATTTTCCCCATGTATGGGGACTTACCAGGCAACCTTTGGGACACCCTGTATTTTTTAGGCTTGTGAGCTCAGAAAGGATTTTACAGTTAAATAGTTGGAAAAAATGAAAAGATGAGTATGAAAATGATGTGAAATTCAAATTTCAGAGTGTAGATAATGTTATATTGGAATGTTACCTTGTTCCTTTGTTTATATTGTTACTTGGTTATTTATAGAGCAAAATTTCTAAACCCTGATTTAGAATGTACAGACATAGAATTTTCTAGGTTTAACATTTCTCTTGGCTTGTTATGATGCTATTTTTTGACATTTCTCCCTTGATTCCTCTCTTTGTTTTCTTTATGTACCATGCTTTTAGCCTTTCGTGGATGATTTGCTGTCTTTTGTAACAAGCTGACAACCCTGGCATTTTCTACTGCCTTCTATGCTGGTTATAGCCTCCTGGATGTCCTCTAGTCACTGCAGACTCAGTGTGGTTCAGACTTAATGAGTTGACTACCTACTTTTGATTTCATAACTTGTTTGTTTATTGCTTCTCTGTCATTTTGAACTATGTTCAATTCTTTCTTTTCCTGCAGTCTTAGTTCCATATAGTCTGTTCCTTGTCCTAGTTGTACTATTCATGTTTCTTTCTTGAACTCTTGAAGCTTCCTACTTGGTTTCTTATGATGTACTCCTAAGGAGGGAATAGTTAATTTTTATTGGGTTGCAAAAATGTATGACATTGAGATAACTTTAAAAGAACTAAGGAGATGCATTTTTAACAAGGGAATAAAGAAAGCATTGTATGGTGATAGATTTCTGATTCCCATACTAGTTGATTCTATCAACACTGTTGCGAAATCACAGGTCTTTCTTGAAGGCACTCAGCGCAAGGTCAGGAGGCCAAGGCTGCTTCTGATACTTGAAAAAAAAAACCAAAACAAAACAGTTGCCCTTGGTAGAGTGCTGTGGTGTCATAGCTCACAGCAACTTCCAGCTCTTGGGTGTAGCTATTCTCTTGCCTCAGCCTCCTGAGTAGCTGGGACTACAGACTTCTGCCACAATGCCCGGCTATTTTTTGTTGCAGTTTGGCTGGGGCTGGGTTTGAACCCACTACCCTTGGTATGTGGGACTGACGCCCTACCCACTGAGCAACAGCGCCACCCCCAAGCTCTTTTTTTTTTTAAACCTCATCTCTCTCCTTCCAGTCTCCACTTCATATACTGAGAAAACAGAGCTGCAACAGATCCCTGTAAATCCCATGCCATTTTATTTTCTTTGGTTCCTGTGACACACTGCTTTTGTGTTTAGGATGCCCTCCCTTTCCACATTATTCCATCATCTCCATGAATACCTGCCTCAAGTTCCTCAAGTTCATTCTTTCTAACTCATTTGGTACATTTATTAAACATCTAGGACTTGCCCCACTGTATGTCTAGACTATAGTCTTTCCTTTGGTTGCATTGTTTTTCTGTCTCAGTCTCTCATCACATGAACCACTTTTTACATTGTATTGTGGTTAATTGGTGAATGTATCTTACCTCTTTTGCCAGATTACTAATTCTTGAGGGTCAAGCCTATTTTATTTCTGTCCTCTGCTATGCTCTGCACATATGGTTAGGTGCCCATTTAGCTACGTTGAGGGGATTGCTACTCTGCTCTTTCTGAAACCGTTATTTGATAGAATATAGCATGTGCTCTAGCAGGTTGCTTTCAAGTTAGTGTGCTGTGCGTGGACTGCGTGAGTTGTATGCTTACCAGAAGTTGTGTTCATTTCCAACTCTATTTTATGGCACGCAACCTTTTTTTTTTGTAATAACGTAAATGTTATGTGAACTGATGAAAAGTGTGCCTTTTTTTTTTTTTTTTTCCCTCCTGAGAACCAAGTTGGATTCTTTGGGAGGACTTCATAAAAGGTGAGTCACTAAAACAATAGCTATACTGTTAGAAATGACTGGAATAACTAAAAATGAGGGAGAAAGAATAATATCCAGGAGAATTCTGTGTGTAGACTGCATTACCAGGATTTCTGAAAGCTTTCCATTTTAATTAAACTGAAACTGGGCATTGTAAATGGTACATGTGTGGATAACGAACTACAGTCATCAAGGAACTCCAAATTGTCTATGTTCTTAAGTACTTTGACTCCATATTAAAGTTGGCAAGTGAATAATGTATGCGTGTTAAAAATTTAAGGTATGGATGTATGGTTTTTTGGCTGGATGTGCTGGCTTTGGGAATGAAGGCTTCTGAACATGCTCTGATTTTTTTTGTTGTTGTTTTCTACGTAAGAAGAACCTTGTAAGACTTTGAATGGAAGATAATGGTTGTGTTATGTTAGAATAAACAGAATGGTACTGGGAGACTGGGAGCTTTAGAGGCAGGTCTGGTTTTGAATTCTAGCACCTATTTCCTAGGGATGTTAACCTTTTTGGACCTTTTGTTCCTCATCTGTAAGATGGGTCTTAGAAGACAAATTGGGTACGTGACCTTGAAGGTAGCAGGTATTCAATATGTCATTAAAGTATCTTTGTGATTCTCCGGCAGGTATTCAGTATGTCATTAAAGTATCTTTGTGATTCTCTGACAAATTGCTTAACTTTATTGACTAGTTTTCCATTATCCCAGTTTATGAAGAGACTTCAAAATTTAAACTTAGACGTAAGCTTATTTTATCAAAATTCCAGACTGAGTCAAACCTGAAATACAGTTCTTGCTCAATAAATATTTGAGTTAGTGGTGTTTGTGCTTACTACTTGGTTCCTGTCAACTGTTGCCATGGGGTGGGTTGCAGGGCAGGTTTTGCCAACAGTTTTCTATCTTGCTACTCAGCCAAAAATGCAGGTTTTAAAGGAAATTTGGCTTTCAGAGATAGTGCCAGCTAATACAAAATGTATTACACTTGACCATAGTACTTAAGTATCTGTGGGTTAGATTTGACCCTCATTTTGTAATTTAATTTTTAAATTTGTAATTTTATTGTATTCTATTGTATTAGATTAGATATTTAGGTATTTAGATAATTGGTGCTAACATTTTTTTTAAACCTCTTAATAGCATCGATGTTGACAAAGCCCATGTTATTAATTGGTCATCAGTTTAAAATAGGAGCAGTAGCTACTGAGTAAATGATGAGCATGTTTAGTTCTTACTAATATCAGTCTTAGTACACATAAACTTCAGAGAGTTACATGTGACTTACGTGTGACTGAACAGTGTAAATTGATATTCCACTTTGTCTTGAAATGTCCGAGTGATTGATGATTTTAAGCATGCATTAGTACATTTAGATTTGTACTCCTTTTTTTTTTTTTTTTTTTATTGTTGGGGATTCATAGATTTGTACTCCTTTTTATTAACTTCGTAGGGGTTTGCAATATAACTTCCTTGTGAAGGCTGCTTTGTCTAGAAAATGACATTTTTGGCTTGGTATGTCTATGACATTCACAATAGTTTATATTATTCATGATCCCTGAAAGTCAGTGTTAGGGAAAAAATTAAAGTGCTGTCCTAGTAAAGAGTATGGAACAAGGGGGTAATAATGTATTTTTATTTTTGGGCAGTCTTCATGTTCTGTAGAATAGAAGCTTACTTTTTTGTGTTTTCTCTTTGTTTTCTTTCCAGACATGTGTATAACATCCAAGTGTGGGGGAAAAAACAACAAACCCTGATCAGGTTCTTTTTTTTTTTTTTTAATTGCAGTTTGGCTGGGGCCGATCTTGAACTCAATACCCTCTTGTACATGAGGTCAGTGCCCCACTCACTGAGCCACAGGTGCCGCCCCGCGATCAGGTTCTTAATTTACCTTCTGGTGGCCATTGCAGTTGCCTCAGTTTGTTTCCCTTCTCCTCCTCTCTCTCTCTCTTTTTTTTTTTTTTTCTATTGAGGTAGGATGTCTTCTGCCTGGGCTAGAGTGCAGTGGTGGCATCATACCTCACAGCAACCTCAAACTCCTGGGCTAAAGTGATCTTCCTGCCTTGTCCTCTAGAGTGCTGGGATTACAGGCTTGCGTCACTGAGCCTGGCCCCAGTTTCACTGCGAGTGATTCCAGTGGCCCAGTTAAGGAAATGTCTACTCAACTCTGAGAATGCCTCAGTAGAGCTTGGTGTAGATGAGAGCTTAAAGATGAAATTGCAAGTTAAAGCATAAATTAACAAAACCTTGATTAGATCCCTCAGTCCTTAGAAACTGGCAGTTACCTGTGTCTGCTTCAGAATCAAGAATTCCTGCTTGTGTTTTTACTTTGACTTTAGTTTTTACAAGGTTCTCCATAATACTAGCCTGGTTGTTAAGTAGTTTCTCCAGGCAAAGAAACCCAAGTGCAGCTGTAACAGCCAGGTGGCCATGGATGTAGTCCAGTGTAAGAAGATTCTCATGGTGGTCAGAAAGGCAGTGCCTGTTGTGGGTGCTGGAAAGATGCTCCTGTGGGAACCCACGTGCCGAGTCCATTACAGCCCTAGATGTCAGCCTGTTTTCAACTCGTGTTCAGATGCCCTATGTGTGAATTGTGAACATAAAATATTCAACTGGTGGTTTTGATGCAGAATTAAGTTAGTTTCTGTTGGTGACTGAAAAGCTAGATTTGAGGGTAGGCTTTTTGGCAGGCAATGTTTTTTTTTAATTGCTTGACCCTGTTGAATAGGCGGATAGCCTAACCATAGGTTGTTCTGATTTTCATTTTGTGGTTGGTATACTGCTCGCCTCCTTTCTTGTCAGCTGACTTACGCGGAGGCAGGGACATGGGTGTACTGTCTTGAAACCTTGTGACACTAGGTTTCCACTAGGGACAGTCTCTGCCTGGGAGACCTGGTAGCTTTATTGTCATTCATGTGTGTGGACTAAGTGAAGGCCAGAAATTTTTGTAAATTTGGCCTTTGTGTAAGAATATTAAGTGAAGAGAAAAATTTTCTTTGTTAAATATTTGATTAGGATGAAATCATTGGAAACTGTAATTTTAAGATCTACCTTCTGTTATCCAAGGAAAACAGTTCTGAACCTACTTCTCTGGATTTTTATACCCAACTACTTGTTCTGTCTTTGAAATACAAGAGGAAAATCAGCTATATTCATAATCTAGAATACCGTGCCTCTGTTTCATTTCTATTCTTAAGTCTAATTCAGGGTATAATTTCCATAATTTCTTCCAAATACCATTACAGTTGTCCTATTTGTGGTTCTATTTTTTACTGCTCGAAAAAATCTTATTGTCTCTAAACTGTGGGGAAAATGAGAATATTTTTATATTTTTCAACCTAAAGTATCTTTCTGAGGAAATACCCCAGTTTCAAGGTCTTCTATTTATGACTTGGCCTCCTGGGAGAATTAGAATCTCCCCGGTCTATGAGCAGGTGCTTGTATGTACATTTTCTGCCTTGGTCACATGGGAAAATGAGGAGCAGTAATTTGTATCTGTTCTTTGAGAAATGGTTTTTCTAGGAACATAAAATTGAACCAAGTAGGATGAGAACAGAAGAAACACAAGTTGATGTGGTTAGATGTTTCAGCTCTCTAAACTTGGTTGTCTTTAGCCTTTGAGGGAGGGTAGATGCTAGTAGTACCTAACCCTAGTGGTTGATTAAAAAAAGCACAGGTTTATATACATGTATATATACTTAAAATGTACATTTTTTTCTTGAATCTTCAACACCTTCAGGTTAGGTATTTCCATTTTACAAAGGAAAATTGAAGTAGAAAGATGCCCAGCGTTGAACAGCCAAGCTCAGTATCCTACGGGCAGTCTCAAACCAGAAGTTATGCTATCGATCACTGCATCTGTAAGCATGTTCACTGTAGTCATAGTTTGTAAAACCCCTTTAGATTGAAGGAAATAGTACAAATCTGTTTTGAGCACCTACTAGGTGCCAGTATTACCCCATGTTTGGGGAATCAACTCTATAGCGCTTACATTTAGTAAGGGAGACAAAGTAAATGATAAGAAGAAACACAAAGCTGGATAAGGGAATAAAATGTGGCCAGTTGCATTTTAGTTAGGGTACTCAGGCATGGCAGAAGCACAAAGTGAGAGAGCAAGTTCAGGCTGTTCATTGGGGTAGAAGAGCTGTAAGGAGTGAGAGGTCTTGAGCAGTTGTGTTAACAATCATTCAGCCCAGCGGGCTTGTTTTTTTTATGGTCTTTAAGACTTTGCTGGAAGAATTGCTAGTGCATAACAATTGTTTAATACTTAATTTTTTTCCAGAGGACCTTTTTTTTTTTTCTTGCAGTTTTTGGCCAGGGCTGGGTTTGAACCCACCACCTCTGGTATATGGGGGCAGCGCCCTACTCCTTTGAGCCACAGGCGCTGCCCGTTCCAGAGGACTTTTTATCTAGTAATCTATCTTGATGTTGCCTTGAGGTGCATGTTTTTCTCTTATTTTAGAAGGGAGAATTAAGACAGACTCAGGTACACCTAAAACTAAATACAGTAGATTAGTGAATCTCCACATTGTACTCATCACTCAGCTTCTACTATTAGTTAACATTTACAACCTTTCTACACCCCCTTCTTTGTCTATTGCTGGACTATTTTGTGTTTTCTTAACTTCATTATAAACTTTAAAACTGTCAATAAGAACAGTAACACAGTTTGTCTCAAAACTTCCATAGTGACCTACATATCAGGAGCCATACTAGTGTCCATTGTTAGGGATGTTAAACAGTCCTTTTGGTTTAGGTGACATCCACCATATTGCTTCATTTTAAGTATACCTTTCTCTGTAGTAAGTAATCTATGTAATAACAAACTTGAGAGTGAATATTTTGTTCCTCAGGCTTCCACTGATAAGCATCTGTTGGTGATTCCAATCTGGTTATTGCTGGAGTACTTTAAAGCCAACACAGTTATATCATTTCACCTGTAAATATTTAGTATGTGTCTAAATGATAAGGACTTCTTAAAAAAAACTGCAGTGGCTTTAT
This sequence comes from Perodicticus potto, assembly GCA_963574655.1. NCBI lineage: Eukaryota > Metazoa > Chordata > Mammalia > Primates > Lorisidae > Perodicticus > Perodicticus potto. The sequence goes on from CAUYRH010071410.1 coordinate 33,145, forward strand.
CACACCTAACTACAATTCCTTAACATTCATTGTCCATATTCGGAGTCCCTGAATTGTCTCAAATATTTCTTTATAGTTGCCATGCTTGACTGACTCCAAACAAGGTCCTGGGGTTATGTTCACTTAATGGTCTCTAAGTCTCTTATTCTGTGGCTGATCACTTCTGCTCTGTTATATGTTACATTGTAGGTATTTTCTGTAGACCAATAGGTGGAAATCTGATTAAGGTTTTGTTTTATTTTGCAAGAATACTAAAGGGATCCTGGGTGTAACGTTATGTCAAGAGTCATGTTAGCCTTTAGAGCAATGGTTCTCAACCTGTGGATTGCGACCCACAGGAACAGTATTAAAGGGCTGCGGCATTAGGAAGGTTGAGAACCATGGCTTTAGAGTGAGCATATGTTGTCACTCTCATCCACCCATGTTAAAATCCTACATCAGCCTTTGACCAGAGGGTTTTAGCACCCCCTCGTAATCATTGCCTAGCTGCATTACTGCATAAGAGGTTACTAGTGGTGTTTTTCTCATCCTATCATTCCTTTTGCATCCCTTAGCTGGACTTGTGTTTATTTCTAGTTTTTTGAGTAGGTCTTCCTGAAAGGTGTTGTAAAAGGATGCATTCCTCATGCCTACTCCAGACAGTGTTGTTGAACTCTTTAGTGATCTTCTCTAATGTCTTTGGTTAACGCCTGGCCTCTTGGGGGTTTTGTGAGGAAGATGGAATTTAAACATGTGGCGTGAAGTAGAGTTTGTTGTTTGGTAAGTGCTGGTTACTAAAGCAACTTTTTCAGTTTTGTGGGAACACTGAAGTCCAGTGTAATGGAGAGATGGGAAAGGGAGCAGTGCTTCATGGGTTGACATCAGCAGGGTGCTTGTGTGTGTGGAGTGAGCTGAAGGGAAGTGCCACTTGCCCACAGTGACCTCTTCCTTGGATCATGTGGACACAATCCCCAGACAAACACATGCATCGGGAAGGTTTGCACACTAGGAAGAGGATGCCAACAATTGCAGCAGTAAAACCTGGAACTTATTCCAAAATGGAGCTAGTACAGGGGAGGGGGGGAAGATGGTGGCCTCAGGTACAGTTTTTACTGTGTCATGGCCCACTGAAATTTTTATCTGAACAAAGGCCATTTTGTCCTACTCTGATTTGCCTTTATTGTCCACACACCGTCAGAGCAGTGTGAGATTGCTGATGGGGGATGCCTTTTGCCCTCTTGCTCGGTTTTTTTTTTTTTTTTTTTTTTTAAGAGACAGAGTCTCACTTTGTCGCCCTCGGTAGAGTGCCATGGTGTCACAGCTCACAGCAACCTCCTGCTCTTGGGCTTAGGCGATTCTCTTGCCTCAGCCTCCCAAGTAGCTGGGACTACAGGTGCCTGCCACAGTGCCTGGCTATTTTTTTTGTTGCAGTTTGGCCAGGGCTGGGTTTGAACCCGCCACACTCAGGTATATGGGGCCAGCACCCTACTCACTGAGCCACAGGTGCCACCTTGCTTGGCTTTTTTAATCTATCTGTTAATTGCTTAAAAAAGGCACTATTGATAGTTATGTAGGATATGGAAAGCAGTTTCAATGATGAGGTAATTAGTTCATATTTGATTTGTTTATTTAACAAACATTTGACATCTTAGGTGTACAAGATGACGTTCTAGACCCTGAGACCTTACCAGTAAACAACACTAAAAGAACCTTTGCCCTCTTGGAGTTTATGTCCTGCTAGTGAAGAAACAGAAGCTTAAGTCTTAATAGTATATTCGAAGCTATTGAGTACTAGAGAAAAAGAATATAAAAGTGAGAACAGGGATTGAGATGGTCAGGGAAGTCATTTGTGAACAAAGACAAAAAGGGAGAGGAGGGCAAGTCTTAGGGCGACTTGGGGATATAGTGCTGCCTGCATAGGGAAGAGCCAGCCCTGCAGGTTTGTGGGTAAGGAAGTCATGACTGCTTACTGTGCTGATGCTCTGTAGCACCCCTTGGGTAGAAGCATGGAGATAGGAGGCCAAGTTATGTGGACGAGATGGATAGTTATTTGAACCAGATCGATGAGTGTGGTCCAATTCTGAATATAATGAAAAGATAGAGCCAGTAGGCTTTGCTTGTGGATTGGTGACATAGGGTTGAAGAAGAAAGTGAATTAGCAGTCACGGGTGCTAGTTGCCTGAGCGGTAGCAAGGATAATGCCATTCTCAGAAAGCTTGAGAGGAGAATAGGTTTTAGGGGCTAACCCACATTTCATACCCTGAACAGAAGGATAGGCTGTCACAAACACTTCAATGAGTGCAGTGTTCCCTAGATTTTGCATAGGGAGAACCCTTACACCTGTGGATCACATCACCAGTTCTTTTAACCCAGTCTGTTAAAGTAGTGGGAGTTAGAAGGTGAAGATTGGCTTAGATTGATACAGCGTGGTAACTGGGTCAAGTATAGAATAGACCTTGAGACTTAATTTTCTTTTTTTCTGGCTGAAGGACTGATTAAGTCTGAAAGAGAATGAAGGCTTTGGATGTAGATGGTGAAAACCTTGATCAACTCTGGTCTTAGAGTTGACTCATCAAGATTTTCCTGCTTGGAGTTTACTTAACATAAGAAGCCTATGCCTGGGACTGCTTTTTGCTTTTAATCTCTTCATTTCTCCATATACATATCCATTCACATAGGACCATACATAAATACTTAAACTGTATTTTATCTTATGGGCTGTTTGTAGTCTTCTGTTAACATTTATTCTGTATCCATTTTGGGCCTTTTCTCTGTAGCACAAATGTTTAAACACAGTATTTAAATGTGCATGATGTTGAATGATCTTGTGTCATTTAATGTTATTAATGTTTTTTCCTATCAGTAAAGAAGCTGTAGTGATTAAGGGCAGAAGCTATTTAGACACATAGGTGTGAGTGCAAATCCTGGCTTCAAAACACGTATAGTCTTGAGCCAAATTACCCTACTTCCCTGGCTTCAGCTTTCTCATGTATGAAATGGTCATAATTAAACTCATCTCATGATTGTTGCGAACATTAAAGTGATGTACGTAAAACTCCAGACATTGTATGTAGTTAGGGGTTGAGTCAGTATCAGGTTTTATTTTTTATAACTCAGCTTATCTTTGAAAACAGTCTTTTACAAGCACACAATGCTCCGCCTTTTGAAATCTTCCCACTAGGAGTTACACAAATGTTTATAGTCACTGAGCTTTCAAATACGGTATCATAGGCACTGCTGCTTTATTTCATATTTTTATTTATCTTGAAAAAAATAGGTTGAGTTTGCTCCTTGTACAAAGGCTAGTATCATTCCCATGAAAGTTAAGACTAGTGATAGTTTCTTAGTTGTTCTCATATCCAGAAGGTCTTCTCTGAGATGTCTTAAAAATAATTCTCCATGAAATAATAAACTGGGTTTATTTCTAGGTAGGTAGGATTTTATTTGAAAAAATGGTTTACTTACATGGGAAACACTCCTTCCTCCCCCAGCACACACAAAGGAGAGACCAATAAAAATAGAGTTGTTCTGGTTGACAGGGTTATGAGAGGGATTCAAATCCCTGCCTGCTCTGCCTCCCTTTTGACCCTGTGATGGTATGCGAAGAACCAAATCCTAGGAGTATGGTTTGGAGTCCATTTGCGTCCTAATCACAGTTTCATATGGTATCAGCATCCCAAATCCCAAACTCTGAAATGTCCCAGTGAACATTTCCTTTGGGTGCCTTGTCAGCACTCAGAAAGTTTTGGATCTTGGAGCATTTCAGATTTTAGATTTTTGGTGTTAGGGTACTTGACCTGTAATGTTGTTTTCAGCTACACTTACAGTTTAAAATTGTCTGGAATTCACATCAGTTGTATTAGGAAAAACTCATTTTGCTTTTAAGTGTCACTAATAAACCACTACAGTGTCTGTGTTTCACATTTATAAATTAAGCAAGGGTTGAGGACCCAGTCTTGGGATAGTACATAACATTCTCTGCACCAAGCACTATTAATCTATTCCACCACTAAAGTTTGCTTTGTGAGACCTTGAAGAAAGATGTCAAAAGTGAAAGCCATGTATGCAAATTCTGTAAGAATTCTCTGTAAACTTTCTTATTTTTTTCATATTTTATTTGAATGAAGTGATATAACTAGGAGCAAATAGTTGATGAGATGGTTGGTAGTCTCTTTAAGATATTTGTGAGAAAGAGCAGAGAGAGGGAAGGAGCGAGGGGGGTGGGGTCTTGGTGTGTGCCACACTTTTTGAGGGCAAAACACAATTGTAAAAGGGACTTTACCTAACAAATGCAATCATTGTAATCTGGTTTCTTGTACCCTCAATGAATCCCCAACAATTAAAAAAAAAAAAAGATACTTGTGAGAGAACTGCATATCATATATCATAATCATTTTATCTAATTTTTTTTTTTTTTTGAGACACAGTCTCACTGTATCGCCCTCACAGCTCTTGGAGGTTGCTTAGGCGATTTAGGCGATTCTCTTGCCTCAGCCTCCTAAGTAGCTGGGACTATAGGCGCCCAGCACAATGCCTGGTTATTTTTTTGTTAGAGTTGTTTAGCTGGCCCGGGCTGGGTTTGAACCCTCCACCCTTGGTATATGCAGCTGGTGCAGTAACCACTATGCTACAGGCGCTGAGCCCACTTCACCTAATTTTTTACATATAAATAACTTTTGTCAAGATCCTCATGTGCCTGGCACAGAGTTGTCAGTTTGATTTGGAAGGAGCTAGTATCACTTCTGGTACATTCTGGCTGTGGAGAGTGAACCAACATTTACTGAGCCACCTTCATGTTGTATAGGCAACAGGAGCTTTCTGTTACTTATTCCTTATTTAACCATTAGGAGAGGTAGTTTCATTTTACAAACAAGACAATTGAGGCTCCTGGAGATAAGTTGGCTTGAGATCTTAAAAGTTAAGAAGTGAAGTGACAGAGCGTAGAACCCAGCCCTTGAGAGCTCAGTTGCTTCCTGCTGTACTGTGCTGCCTGCATACCCCTTCCCCTCAATAGAATCTTGAAATCTGGTGATAGTGGGTGGGGGGGCAGATAGGGTGGAGAAAAAACAAGTTTTGAATATGACTGTGTTGTTTCTTATTTTGGGTAGGTTACACATGTACAGCAGCCATTATAATTCAGGCAGGTTAAATTACTAGCTGGTAAAGTGAGTATTTTTGATTTGAATTAGAATATAAGCAGGATTCCTCAAGCCCACTTTTGACAGACTGCTGTGCTAGACCTCTTCCAGTGTCCCTAGAATATGTGTTTGTAAATGGACTCTATAGCTAAAGGTGGTGTGGTCACTTTTAGGGTTACTGTATTCTGCCTTTTTTGTTAGCCTACGGGTGTCATTGAATTTATTACGACTTAGAGCCCTGGCTAGGTAACAAGGATCATTTTCCCTTGTTCCTTGCTTTTTTTTTTTTTTTTTGGTAATACGTATGTCCTGGCTTTTACAGATTGTTCAGAATAATTTCTTGGTTTGAAAGATAAATTATATGGTTGCACTAGATAGTAGAAGAGAGATTTGTTCATTATAACTAGTAATATCTTGGTTAATATGTTTTCTGTTAACCCGAAGGAGTTTAATTAGCTGGTTTAAATTTTGGTCTTAACCTTCTTTCCTCTTTCTAGTTGATCAAATATTTATGTATACATCTTTATTTGTAGTAATTCTTCATTTTGTAATTTAGTTGGTCCAAATACATGAAATAATACCAAAATTGCATTCTAATTCTATGGAAAGCTATCTGTAAAACATTACTTTCTGATAGGATGCCATCTTTTATGGGGGGTGTGATCTGCTCTGTTTCAAAGCATCCTTTGTGTGCGAGGTTTGTCTAAATCTGTCCATCACCCCTAGGCGACCATTTCTTTATGCATTTTACAAGTATTACTCTAATTACAGAAATATGTTTTCTTTTTTAAAAAATGTTCTACCAAGGAACCAACTGACATAACTTTTCATAACTATACCTATTTCATTACTTACCCCACATTTCTCACTTGATGTTTACTTGAACCTTGAACCATGAAAAAAAGCATACATAAATTTAACAATACAAGTTAAAAAGCTTCATGTTAGCTAAAGAAAAGACTTTTTTTTTAAAAATGTGTGTTCTTCCTAAACATAAAGGAACTCTGGTTTATTGGGAATGTTTATACGTCTTTAAAAGAAAAAAATGTACACTGCTTACATTGTATATTTTATTTGGAACCATTTATAAGGAATGTATAATTTATTTCCAGAGAGGCTGAAATTCAAGGCTGTGACAATTTTGAAATTTCGCTGCATTGTATTACAGTATTTTTATATCTTTCTACAAACTAAACTGACCTATTTTTGGTTTTATTTTGTTTTTCCTTTTCCAGTTTTTACTAGGTGCTGGCCTTTGGATATATTTTTTTTAAGTTGGAAAGAGCTAAAAACCTACCCACAGACTGATACACCATCCTGTGAGAAAGGGGAGTAGTTGAGAACTCAGCCTTGAGCTCCTATCTGGCTGCTCTGTGCTGTGTCTCCTGTGGGCAGAACATCTTTTCTCGTTTACCTGCTCTTGTTGAGAAACTAGGGGTTAGGTCTCACATGGGAATTGCAACCAGTTCGAACGTTTAACAGGGAGCAGAGTGTGGCTTAGGTACCTGCTTTGTAAATGTATTTGACAGTGAGAAGCAGTATAATTGATGATAGAGTATTGCTTCCTAGGGATCGAGGAAGGAAGCGCTTGTTGCGTTTCTGAGCACTTTGTTCTCTGAAAAAATAAGCTGCTACAGCAGCTACTGTGACATTAAACCCACCCTACTTCCCTCTAAACGAAAACAAAATACCCTGGGTGTTTCTCTCCTTTCTTTGGGCAACCTGGTAAGCTATGCCATTGAGAAGAGTGATGCCTTCTGATGGGACATCCAGGAGGCTTCTCTGTGGAAATTGAAACGAGTGTCATGAGTGTGGCTTGGATGTCAGGTGGCAGGTAGAGCTCTGTGGAAGGCAGGGCTTCTGAACTGCCAGAAGCAATTTCATTGTAATTGAGCTTCCCTTATTCTGAAACATCTCAAGGCACCCTTTTAAATAATTAATGCTTAATAGTCAATCTGATAAGATTTCATTAATAATTTAGGTGATTCCTCATAAATAATGTCAAGGTATTTCTTAAAAACTTAAGTTTTTTGGTCAGGTTCTGAGGCCACACCTATAATCCCTGGGGAGGCTGAGGTAGGAGGAGGATTGCTTGAGACCAGGAGTTTGAGACCAGCCTGAACAAGAGCGAGACCCTGTCTCTATAAAAAAATAGAAAAATTAGTGGGACGTGATGGCGCATACCTGTGGTCCCAGCAACTTGGGAGGCTGAGGCAGGAAAATGGCTTAAGCCCAGGAGTTTGAGGTTGTAACGAGCTGTGATGATGACACTGCACTCTAGACTGGGCAAGACCTTATCTCAAAAACCAAACATAAAATCCAATTTAAGTTTTGGGGGTGGGGAGGGTGGTCATAGAAATAAGACCAACTTAAGGGTTTGGCATATATGAAGTGATAGAAATTTCAACTCTTAACTGTGTTTTTTGCTTTTGTCTAACAATTTTATTTACGCCACTCCTTGACATTTTTTAGGAGGAAAGAAACTAGTTTATTTAGCATACTTAACTGTAGTGCTTTATGGTTTAAAAAGGCTTAAAGATGAGATTAGGTCTTTTCTAACCAGGCAGCTTAATAAGTTAAGACCTAAGTTAAGACCTAATAACCTCATTTGGGAGGGCGATAGTATTTAGGCATTATGTCCAGCTTCTTTACTGGCCAGTGAGAAAAATGCTTTAAAAATTTTTTAGTACCGCAATCTATTTGGAACAGTTTAGAAAAGAGGTGGGTTTAGTCTCATTTATAGAACTTAAGTTTACTGCTGCTTTTAAAAGGAGAATGCCTAGATTTATCAGAAAGCAACTGCTTTTTTTAAGCATGGAAAAGACATTTTATTCTCTGAGGTTGCCTAATTGCAAAAGGAGAGTGCTTAGAGAAGTTACCATGTGGAAGGGATTAGGTTGAATAAAAATGTTTTTCGTATTGATCTGTCAGCTGCCGTTTCAATTAATGTCTAAGATTTGGAATTTGTCCTTTTTTCCAAGAGAAAAAACCATCAAATTAATAAATTTGATTTTAAATAAATATCAGTGTCTGTTTTACAGAGTGATTATCCAGGACTGAAAAATACCTGATTGGTTTACCGAAGATGTTTTTTTAGCTAATGGTTGACAATTGTCTTTTTTTCTGATGTGGAAGACATAATAAATTATTTTTCAGTTTTTCAGAAAACTTATCCTTCCACTCTCCACTCCCTGCTTTATCTTTCAACAAAAATTCATTAAGAGGAAAAAATGCTCAACAAAACCAGACTTTGAGTCAGTGCCTTTATCCTTTTGGAGGTTCTTAGAAATACTACCTGATGAAAAGGAAGGGAAGGAGATTACCTTTTAAAAAGTTTTTTGTTTTTTGGGTTTTTTTTTAGTAGCAAAAAGTAAAGTTTTTTAATAGAGTTGTAAGTTGTATGTTTCCAGTTTGTTTCACAGAATGCCCTGTTTCCCATTAGGGCAGGTGGCATGTCACAGGTTCTAGTTACTAGATGATAGCTGTCGATGTTTACAGAAGGAGTTTAGTAGAGGTTTATAACAATAGATGTCCACAGACTGAGCCATATGTGGTGTCTGAGGGTAGATGCTAATACCTAGTAAAACACCATCTGCCTGTTCATCCAGGACCGTAAATGGCCAAGAGTCCCAAACTCTCTTGGGATTCTTAGTATCCAAAGATTCATTTTTATACTCTTACCATGAAGTGTTTTCCACCTTTTAGGGTACTTTAAGATATTAACAGCCTGTTCCAATCTGAGACAAGCACAGTGAGACAAGAAAGGGTAATGTCATGATAGACAGTTGCTGAAGTTAGGCTACTGACATTAGGTTGATAAATTTTTGTCCTTAGTTCAAAATGATAGTCTCACTGACTTAAAGTATCAGTTACATATAATAGTATAGATTGCTGTTTGTTGTGGAACTGAAGTGTACTGTGAAAGTTTTTTGTTTCTTTTTATAAAGAATGTCTTGTTGCGCTGCGTTTGCTAGACTGTTTGCTAGACTGAAAGTTTCCTCATCGCGTGGTGAGACCCTCCTCTAATTCAATCTTTGTCTTTTGTCTTTGCTGCCTTGCAGGGTTGGTACAGTAGGCTTCACTAGACTTAGCTGCAACTCAGAATTTCTCCTCCAGCACCTGAGTAAATGCTGATGGTCTTGTGGAGAGTGGATTAAGAGTACGAGCTAAGTTCTCAATCCCAATTAAGAAGCGGAAAATTTAAACTGTCTCCTTCAAAGTTTATCACAACCACCACCATCAAGACAGCAAACCAAAGGACAAAGACTTTGACCTGCTGTGTTACTCTGTGTAGTCCAGTTCACGTATGGTTTACAGACTTGGCTGGGGTTGCTAAAAAGTAAATAAAAAGTTGGACACTTCTGTCATTGGACGCTTTTATTCACAAGTTCCCAGAATGAGGGCTGTACTGGAGACAGCAGACATTGCCATAGTGGCCCTGTATTTTATCCTGGTCATGTGCATTGGTTTTTTTGCCATGTGGAAATCTAATAGAAGCACTGTGAGCGGATACTTCCTGGCGGGGCGCTCTATGACCTGGGTAGCAATTGGTGCCTCTCTGTTTGTGAGCAATATTGGGAGTGAGCACTTCATTGGGCTGGCAGGATCTGGAGCTGCAAGTGGATTTGCAGTGGGCGCATGGGAATTCAATGCCTTACTGCTTTTGCAACTTCTGGGATGGGTTTTCATCCCGATTTACATTCGTTCAGGGGTATACACCATGCCTGAATACTTGTCCAAGCGATTTGGTGGCCATAGGATTCAGGTTTATTTTGCCGCCTTGTCTCTGATTCTCTATATCTTCACCAAGCTCTCAGTGGATCTGTATTCAGGTGCACTGTTTATCCAGGAGTCTTTGGGTTGGAATCTTTACGTGTCGGTCATCCTGCTCATTGGCATGACTGCTTTGCTGACTGTCACTGGAGGCCTTGTTGCAGTGATCTACACAGACACTCTGCAGGCTCTGCTCATGATCATTGGGGCCCTTACGCTCATGATTATTAGCATGATGGAGATTGGCGGGTTTGAGGAAGTTAAGCGAAGGTACATGTTGGCCTCACCCAATGTCACTTCCATCTTGCTGACATACAACCTTTCCAACACAAATTCTTGTAATGTCTACCCTAAGAAAGAAGCCCTGAAAATGCTGCGGAATCCAACAGATGAAGATGTTCCTTGGCCTGGATTCATTCTTGGGCAGACTCCGGCCTCAGTATGGTACTGGTGTGCTGACCAAGTCATCGTGCAGAGGGTCCTAGCAGCCAAAAACATTGCTCATGCCAAAGGCTCTACTCTTATGGCTGGCTTCTTGAAGCTTCTGCCGATGTTTATCATAGTTGTCCCAGGAATGATTTCCAGGATACTGTTTGCTGATGACATAGCTTGCATCAACCCAGAGCACTGCATGCAAGTGTGTGGAAGCAGAGCTGGGTGCTCCAATATTGCATACCCGCGCCTGGTGATGAAGCTGGTTCCTGTGGGTCTTCGGGGCTTAATGATGGCAGTGATGATTGCAGCTCTGATGAGTGACTTGGACTCTATCTTTAACAGTGCCAGTACCATATTCACCCTTGATGTGTACAAACTCATCCGCAAGAGTGCAAGCTCCCGGGAGCTAATGATTGTGGGGAGGATATTTGTGGCTTTTATGGTGGTGA
>CAUYRH010071412.1:0-19119 GCA_963574655.1 Perodicticus potto
TCAAAAAAAATAATACTTCATTTTATATGGAATCAGAAAAAACCTCAATAGCCAAAACATTACTCAGAAATAAAATCAAAGCAGGAGGAATCACGCTACCAGACCTCAGACTATACTATAAATTGATAGAGAGCAAAACAGCATGGTACTGGCACAAAAACAGGGAAGTAGATGTATGGTACAGAATAGAGAACCAAGAGATGAACTCAGCTACTTACCCTTATTTGATCTTTGACAAGCCAAGTAAAAACATCCAGTGGGGAAAAGATTCCCTATTTAACAAATGATGCTGGGTGAACTGGCTGGCGACCTGTAGAAGAAAGGCTGAAACTGGACCCACACCCTTCACCATTAACTAAGATAGACTCTCACTGGATTAAAGATTTAAACTTAAGACATGAACTACAAAAATACTAGAAGAAAGTGCAGGGAAAAAACACTTGAAGAAATCGGCCTGAGAGAATATTTTATGAGGAGGACCCCCACAGGCAACTGAAGCAGCATCAAAAATACACTACCGGGACCTGATCAAACTAAAAAGCTTCTGCACAGCCAAGAACATAGTAAGTATAGCAAGCAGACAGCCCTCAGAACGGGAGAAGATACTTGCAGGTTATGCCTCTGACAAAGGTTAATGACCAGAATCCACAGAGAACTCAAACGTATTAGCAAGAAAAGAACAAGTGATCCCATCTCAGGGTGGGCAAAGGACTTGAAGAGAAACTTCTCTGAAGAAGACAGGTGCATGGCCTACAGACCTATGAAAAAATGCTCATCATCCTTAATCATCAGAGAAATGCAAATCAAATCTACTTTGAGATATCATCTAACTCCAGTAAGATTAGCCCACGTCACAAAATTCCAAAACCGGAAATGTTGGCGTGGATGTGCTGAAAAGGGAACACTTCTATACTACTGATGGGAATGCAAACTAATATGTTCCCTTTGGAAGGATGTTTGGAGAACACTTAGGGATCTAAAAATAGACCTGCCATTTGATCCTATAATTCCTTTACTTGGTATATATCCAGAAGACCAAAAATCACATTACAACAAAGACATCTGTACCAGATTGTTTATTGCAGCCCAGTTCATAATTGCTAAGTCATGGAAGAAGCCCAAGTGTCCATCAATCCATGAATGGATTAATAAATAGTGGTACATGTATACCATGGAATATTATGCAGCCTTAAAAAAAGATGGTGACTTCACCTCTTTCATATTTACATGGATGGAGCTGGAACACATTCTTCTTAGCAAAGTATTTCAAGAATGGAAGAAAAAGTATCCAATGCATACAGCCCTACTATGAAGCTATTTTATAGCTTCCATATGAAGGCTATAACCCAACCATAGCACAAGAAGACAGGGAAAGGGGGAGGATGGGTGGAGAGAGGGTAAATGGTGGGATCACACTTATGGTGCATTTTAGAAGGGACAAGTGAAACCTACTAAATGCAGAACACAAATGTTTTCACACAATAAATGAGAAAATCCCATGAAGATTATGTCAAACAGTTGGATGAAAATATTTCAGATTGTATACGAAGCCTGCACACTGTACCCCATGATTGCACTAATATACACAGCTATGATTTAATAAGAAATAAAAAATTAGAATAAAAAAAAAGTCATACATCACAATCAAGTAGGATTCATCCCAGGGATGCAAGGCTGGTTTAACATGCGCAAATCCATAAACATAATTCACCACATCAACAGGAGCAAAAACAAAGACCATATGATCTTCTCATTAGATGTAAAAAAGCATTTGATAAAATTCAAAATCCTTTGCTAATTAGAATACTGAAGAATATAGGCATTGGTGGCCCATTCCTTAAACTAATCAAAGCCATCTATGACAAACACATAGCTAATATAATACTGAATGGAGTAAAACTGAAAACTTTTCCACTCAGGACTGGAACAAGACAAGGTTATACTCTATCGCCACTACTATTCAATATAGTGCTAGAAATTCTAGCCAATATAATCAGGCAAGAGAAGGAAATTAAAGGCATCCCAATGGGCCATAGGAAGTGAAACTCTCCCACTTTGCCAATTATATGATTTTATACTTAGAGAAACTCAAAGATTCAACCACAAGATTCCTGGAAGTGATAATATATATATATATATATATATATATATATATATATATTAACATCTCAGGACATAAAATCAATGTCCACAAATCAGTAGCCTTTGTATACGCCAATAACAGCCAAGATGAGAAGGAAATCTAAGGACACAATACCCTTCTCAGTAGCTCCAAAGAAAATGAAATACCTTGGAATTCACTTCACAAAAGAAGTAAAGGACCTTTATAAAGAAAACTATGTAACACCTAAGAAAAGTAATAGTAGAAGTTATTAACAACTGGAAGAACATACTATATTCATGGCCTGGAAGAATCAACATTGTTAAAGTGTCTATACTTCCCAAACAAATCTACAAATTGAATGCTATCCCTATTAAAATACCAACATCATACTTTCAAGATTTGGATAAAATAATACTTCGTCTTGTATGGAACTAAACCCCCCCCCATGTAGACAAGTCAATTCTTAGTAATAAAAACAAAGCTGGGGGTATCAGCCTACAATACTTTATTCTGTACTACGAGGCCATAGTGATCAAAACAGCATGGTATTGACACAAAAATAGAGACATAGACATTTGGAACTGAATAGAAAATCATGAGATAAAACAAACATCCTATAGCCAACTAATCTTTGAAAAACCAAACAAGAACTTACACTGGGGGAAATAATCCCTATAAAATAAAAGGTGGTGGGAGAACTGGATATCCACATGTAAAAGACTGAAACTGGACCTGAACCTTTCTCCTCTCACAAAAATTGATTCAAGATGGATAAAAGACCTTAATCTAAGGCATGAAACAACTAAAATTTTCAAAGAAAGTTTGAGGAAAACACTGGAGGCTATTGACCTGGGAAGGACTTTATGAGAAAGACTTCTGTGGCAATCGCAACAATAACAAAAATAAACAAATGGGACTTAATTAAACTGAAAAGCTCTATACAGCTAAGGTGACAACAACCAAAGCATAAAGACAACCTACAATGGGAAAGGATATTTGAATATTTTGATTTAGACAAAAGCTTAATAACTAGGATCTATAGAGAATTCAAATTAATAAACATAAAAAGAGCCAACAATCCCTTATATTACTGGGAAAGAGACATGAATAGAACCGTCTCTAAAGAAGATAGACAAATGGTTAACAAACATGAAAAAATGCTCATTGTCCCTAATTTTTAGAGAAATGCAAAACAAAACCACCTTGAGATATCATCTAACCCCAGTGAGAATGGCCCTCATCACAAAGTCTCAAAACTACAGATGCCAGCACGGATGTGGAAAGAAGGGAACACTTTTACACTGCTCGTGGGACTGCAAACTAATGCAACCTTTCTGGAACACAGTATGGATAACCCTCAAAGAACTCAAGCTAGACCTCCCATTTGATCCTGAAATCCCATTGCTGGGCATATGCCCAGAAAAAAAAAATCCTTTTTACCACAGGGACACTTGCACTAAACTGTTTATTGCAGCTCAATTTATAATCACCAAAATGTGGAAACAGCCTACATGCCCACCAACCCAGGAATGGATTAACAAGCTGTGGTATATGTATACCATGGAATTCTATTCATTCACTTAAAAAGATGGAGACTGTACATCCTTTGTATTAACATGGATGGATGTGGAACACATTATTCTTAGTAAAGCATCACAAGAATGGAGAAAAAGAATGTTATATACTCAATTCTAATATGAGAACATTGGACATAATGGAGAAAAAAGAAAGATCCTAAGTACTCAATTCTAATGAGGACAATTAAGGTCCCAGTATACAATGGAGGGTGGGGGATGGGAAGAGCTGAGAAAGGGAAGGAGAGAGAGGGTGGGGGGTCAAGTGGTTTGGTACACCTTTTGAGGATGGGACATAAATATGAGAGGGTCCTTATCTAACAAAAGTAATCAATGTAAACTGGTTCTGTGTACCCTCAATGAATCCCCAACAATAATATAAAAAAAAGAGCTCTCCATACTTCTTTCCAAAAGGGCTAGACTAGTTTGCAATACCAGCCATAGTCTCTCTCTCCACACCCCCACCAGCATTTGCAGCTATGGGAACTTGTGATGTGGGCTACTCTCACTGTTGTTAGGGGGACATATCCCTATTTAATATATGGTGTTGGGAGAACTGAATAACTTCATGAAAAATACTAAAACTTGACCTGCACCGCTTAGCACTTACAAAAATTGACTCATGCTGGATAAAAATTTAAATGGTAGACATAAAATGATAAAAACCCTAGAAGAAAATGTGGGAAAAGCTCTCAGTGATAATGGCCTTGAGAAAGAATTCATGAAGAAACCAAGGGAATTGTATCACCTACACAAATAAATAACAGGGACCTAATCACATAAAAACACTTCTGTACATCTAAGGACACAATGAACAAAGCAAACCAACAACCATCGGAGTGGGCGAAGGTACTCACATTGTACAAATTGGAGAAAGGACTAATGACAATAACAAATAAAGAACTCAAGCAAATCAATAAGAAACAAGAAAGTAACCCCATCAATCAATGAGCAAGTGACGTGAACAGTACTTTTTTTTGATGATGAATGGCCAAGAAACACATAAGAATATATTCATCATCATCAGAGGAATTCAAAATTATATCTTTAAATGGACTTTAAAAGGTATCTTGACAATACCATCCAGAGGTACAAAACTATACATATATTTTATATATGGATATATTCATACACACACATACAAGTACACATAAATAAAGAGCTTATAGATTTAAGTTTAAAATCACAGCCATGAATTGAGCACTAGTACTGAAATACAAGACTCAAATTTATGTTAAAAGAGAAAACCTGACCCTAATCTTTGCACCACTTTTGCAGTTTTGCTAGGATAATGTTTGTGAAAAATGGGACAAATTAAAATTACTTGCTTAATATGAGTATTGAAGTGGTATTTGTAAAGAAAACTTTTAAGATTTTCTTTGCCTGGAGGGGGAAGATGGCCGACTGGAGCCAGCTTTCAACATAAGCTCCAATCCAGATGGAAGGATAATAACCAACATGGAAAAAACATTTGGGTGACAGCAAACTTTTCACTGGAAACTTTAAAAGCCAAAAGAGAGTGGTCACCTGTTTTTATCCTTCTTAAATAAAGCAACTTTCCACCCAAGATTCTGTATCTTGCTAAGCTAACTTTCGTATTCTACTAAGAAACCAAACCTTTTACTCAAAATGAACATCAAGGAAGTTCATCATAGTCCAGCTCTGCAGGAAGTACTAAGACCCATTGTATCCAGTGACATGACAATGTAACAAAAGAGGAGACACACAGAAACTAAAGGACAAACCATAGATTCCACAATGCCACAAGTGATAAAACTAAGCAATGGACCTTCACAGAACAAAACGAACAGAATTCTATCATACATATCAATTCTCTCAGTGAATGTGAATGGCCTGAATTCCCCACTAGAGATGCAAAGAATGGCTGGAGGGATAAAAAGGCATAATCCAAATATATGTTATCCTCAGGAATCTCATCTGACTGCAAAGGATAAAACAGGACTCAGTAGGAAGGATTGGAAAACAATATTTCAGGCAACTGGAAGTCAAACAGGCAGAAATAGCCATTTTATGTACAGATTCATTTGGCTTCAAAGAAGCAAAAGTAAAGAAAGACAAAAATGGACACTATAGGAACAGTACAACACAAAGACATTTCAATATGAAACACCTATGCACCAAACTTAAATGCTCCCAGATATATTAAAAAATAAATTTAACCAATCTGAAAAGTATGATATCCTGCAACACTATAATAAATGGGAACTTCCAGCATCCCTCTGACAAAACTGAACAGACCCTCCGAGCAGAAACTGAACAAGGAAGCAATGTACTTAAACATGACTTCAGAACAAACAGGCTTAAAAGACATATACAGAACTTTTCACCTCAGTAATACCAAATATATGTTCTTCCCATAAGCTCATGGATCATTCTCCAAAATTGATTATATCTTAAGGGACAAATCAAATCTAAACAAATTTAAAAGAATAGAAATTATATGGGACCTCACCTAATGTGCACAATGCAAGGGTATATTTCAAAATAACTAAGAGTAAATTTTAAATATCTTACTATAAAAAGTGAGTAAGGTGATGACTATGTTCATCAGTTTGATTTAGGCAAATATGCATTTGACATTGTATATCAAATCATTACATTGTACCCTATAAATGTATACAGTTATGAATTTCATTAAATATTAATGAAAAGCTTTAAAAACAGAAAGTATAACTTGTGTATTTTTGGACAATCACTGAATAAAAGTAGAGATAAACTCTAAGAAAAATCTTCATCCCTACAAAAATCATGGAAACTAAATAACCTTATACTTAATAACAGCTGTGTCAAGGAGGAGATAAAGAATGAAATCCTTCAATTCCTCCAACAAAATGATAATGAAGCCATAAGCTATCAAAAACTATGGGATACTGCAAAGGCAGTACTAAGAGGGAAATACATAAGATGCCCATATCTAAAAACTAGAAGAAGAACAAATGAACAATCTAATATACTATCTTAAGTAATTGAACAAGCAAAAGGAATCAGGCAGCGCCTGTGGCTCAAAGGAGTAGGGCACTAGCCCCATATGCTGAAGGTGGTGGCTTCAAACCCATCCCCAGCCAAAAAAAAAAAAAAGAGGAATCTAATCTCATACCAAAATTTGAAAAAATAATAAAACTTAGATTAGAATTAAATAAAATTAAGAGCAAAAGAATCATTCAGAAGATTAGTGAAAATGCAGTAATGTACACAGTTATGATCTAGTTTTTAAAAAGAAAGATTAATGAAACAAAAAGATGGTTTTTTGGAAAAATTAAAGAAAATAATAAACCCTTGAACAGATTAACTAGAAACTGAAAAGTTAGTTCTTTAATAACTTCAATCTGAAATGAAAAAGAGGAAATAACAACAGATAACACAGAGATACAAAAGATCACCACTGATTGCTACAAAAAGCTACAGGGCCAGAAATTTGAAAACAGAGAACATGGACCAATACTGGTCCAATTATACCACCTCCTTAGAATCAACCAGAAAGAATTAGAACTCTTGAACACACCAATATCAAGGACCAAAATAGCAACAGCAATAAAAAGCTTCCAAACAAAAAGTACCGAACCAGATTTTATACCAGTATTTTACCAAACCTTTATTTTTATTTTTTTTAAATTATTTTTTATTGAATCATAACTGTGTACAATGATTCTGAATGTTACATTAATCAGGTGGATAAAAATATCTCCGATTGTATGGGAAGCCCGCACACTGTACTCCAAGCTTGAATCATTGTACCAAACCTTTAAAAAGAGCTCCTATTCATATTGCAGAACCTATCCCAAAACACAGAGAAAGAAGGAACCCTCCTGAAATTCTTCTTTGAAGCAAGTATCCCTCTGATACCAAAACTATGAAAGGATCCAACAAAAAAAGAAAACTACAGACCAATATAACTACTGAATATCGATGGAAAAATACTCAATAAAATCCTAGCATACAGAATACAGTTACAGAAGTGGGAAGGATGTTTAGCTGAGCCTTCATAGAGCAAAAGGGCAGAGGGAGAGAGCTGGATCAGTCCCTGTGTGGAATATTGACAAAGAGCAGTGGCTCAGAGTGTGAACTGTGGAGGTGGACAGCTGGATTTGGCCAGATCTGCGGAGAACTGGCACACTTAGGCAAGTTTCTGCAAGCATGCCCAGGCCAGGTGACAGCGGGTGGGGGGCAACTGCGTTGGCTGCAGTGGAGAGATCCAAGGGGAAACTTCTTTCAGATTACGCTTCTTAGGGGAGGCGAGGTGGTACTAACTCAAGTGGAATTTGGTGGCCAGATTTAATGCAGTTAGCAACCAGTGAAGCACCCACAGGGGAAAAGTTCCTGGACAGAGGGAAGCCATAGTGGAAACGGCACCAGTAGCTTGTATAAGCAGACATCTTGCTGGGCGCCTGTGGGAAGACCTTTATCTGTATCAGGCTCAGGGACTTTGAAAAGATTGAAGAAGTAGACCCTCGCAAGTGGGATTTGGGGGCCAGTTTGGAGACTTGTCTAGAGTGGCCCTACTGTGGTTTGGAAGCGGGTGAAACATCCCTATGGGGGGAAAGTTCCTTATCAGGGACACAACATTGTAGGGAACAGCAGGCCATTGGGTGTGGGGGTCCTCTTGCTGGAGGCTTAGGGTGCAGTGGTCAGAGTTCTGCCTGTGGGGAGCAGTCCTTCACTTGTGACAGATCCAGGGTCCCCTGCTTCCCATGGAAATGATTGCAAAGACATGTCACTGAAGAATTGTTGAAAACTGTGGAGTCCCAGGTCTGTAGGGGCAGAGTGTTGAGGTGGATGTGCGGCCACCAGGAGCAAATAAGCTAGCAAACTGCTCTAAGCTAAGCCTGGAACCAGAGAGAGGTTAACAGCTGTGTTGTTTGTCCTCCAAGTTCACAGCACCACCTGGTGTCCAGGAAGTACATTGCATCATAAATATATTCCTACAAAAATCAAATCCCTATGTCATATATATATGTGTATAAATTATTTTTCTTGTTGTTTTTTTATCTTATTTATAATATAGCTTATATTATTATTTTTTCTCTCTCCTTTCCTTCCTAAATTGGTTGCTGAGGTAGCTTACATCACACTATCTTAGAGTTTTTGTGTTTTGTTTTCTTTTATTTTGTTTTCCTTTTCTTTTGTCTTCTTTCAACATGCTTTGCTTTTTGCTAAGTTGTAAGATTGGATCTTCTACTATATTCCATTTTTACATTCAACAATATCAAGGACTTCTGAATTTTTTTTTTTTTTTTTTTGGTTTTGGTTACAGAATTTTAGCTTGAACTATTCTCTCACCCTAGTACACTCCAATGCATTCTTTCAGTTGATAGAGACCCTTCTACTCATCTCATCTCTCCCACATAAAGTACTTAGGCAATAGCCAAAATATTCCCCTCACCCTATTTCTTGTTTTTTCTTTCTCTTTTTCTTGGTTTATTGCCTTTCTTCTTTCTTTCTTTACCCCTCCTCCCCTCTCCTTAATTTAATTCAATGGTGTTGGGGGAATGGAGATGCGAGGGGCAGTAGCTTTGCCTCAGGTGTAGAACTCACACCTGTAATTATTAGAGTATTGAAGAAACAGACTGCACACTCTTTAGATGGCGTGTAGCAAATCATTATTTTGGGCCACCTTATATACACTGGTGGTCACGTACACACTTAATCTTATGATCTATAGCCTTTTACCATTACCTAACTTCTTCTAACTAAAATTAACTTGTGGAAAAACATTCATTCTACAAATCAACACAATATTTCTGTTTTTACATACTTCTCAGACATGTGTCAGCTTTTGAACAAAGTGTCTAAATAAAGATCATAAAGAGCTGCAGGGGATTTGAAAAATTGGAACTTCTCAAGCACACACTTAGTTAACCTAAAATGGATTTATGACTTTGTTTTTCTACAGAACAGAGTTCTATAGGCTCCAGGACGTTATGCGCAAAACATAAGTCACCCTCTGATCCGTATCACCATGGGTGGGGTTGACAGCCCCTAACCACATGGGCTTAATGGAAGCATACTTTCAGAGTTACTGTTTTTATGGACTTTTACCTCCAAACAGCCTCTGTGTGTACGCTTCAGAGGGAGCCCAGCCCTCTTGCTTCTGTATTAGCAGAAGCCATTTTAACCCATTAAAGGCCTGCCTTTGTGTGGCTTATGTAGGGTGGTCTTCTAACCCTACACAATGGTATGTTTACTTTTCCTTTATCTATGCATATATAGATATAGTTTCTCTTTTTCCTTTCCTTTTCTTTCTCTTCCCTTTCCTTCCTTCTCTTTCTCTCTCTTTCTAATTCCAGGGCTCTTCCCAAGTATAGCACATTTGAAGCAAAAGCTCTTTACTAGAGATTTGTGGGAATATATTTTGTAAGTGTTGCCAAACTGAATAATATTTCTTTATCTGCACAGGAAAGATGGGTTACCCAAAAGAATCCAGAGTGAGTTCCTCTGAAAAGTGAAGAGGATGTACATCTGTCAGATTACTGCTGACGAGGCTGTGTTTGGGGCGAGGGCAGGGAGGGCGCTGGGCGCTGGGTTCGTGGGAAGACCTTCTCGGCTTCCTGCCAAGTCCAAGGGTCCACGCTTCACGTGTTCTGGCATTCTTAGTTTATCTGACTTTATCTCCTAGTTTATCTTCCTGTGTTTACATTTTATGTAACACATGTCCTTTAAAATGAACTATATTTAGAATTCTATAGGACAAATGACTTAGAGTGTTCAACAGACAGATGGCATTCTGAAAAGGACATGTGATAGGTTACAAGACTTAAGGAGCACGTCCACCAGATACATCACATGGTCCTTATTTGAGTCCTGATTTGAATGAAACAAGTGAATAAGGACCCTACAGATGCTATGTCATAGAGAATTAAGTTGTGTTATTACAGACATATTAAGGGCACAGTGGTTATGCTAAAAAAATTCTTTCTCTGTTAATGGTTCATATCTGTTAAAGGTGAATTACTGGTGCAATTATATGATGTCCAGGATTTGCTTGCTTGCTTTCTTTATTTTTTTGCAGTTTTGGCCGGGGCGGGGCTTGAACCCGCCACCCCCAGTATATGGGGCCGGCACCCTACTCCTTGAGCCACAGGCGCTGCCCTGGGATTCACTTTAAAGTCTTCCAACAAAAAAAAAAAAAAAAAAAGGAAGGAAAAAGGGAGTGAGATGAAGTAAGAATGGCAAAATGTCCCAACTGTTCAAATAGGTGCATGGGGACTCATTTCATTTTGTGTATGCTTGAAATTTTCCATAATAAAAAGTTAAAGCTTTAAAACACATGACACGCTTATGCACATATATTTATTTTATTTAATTAATCTATTTATTTTGGAGAGAGGGTCTTGCTCTGTCGCCTGGGCTAGAAGAGTGAAGTTGCATCATCATAGCTCACAGCTACCTCAAACTGCTGATCTTAAGCAATCCCCCTGCCTCAGCCTCCCAAGTAGCTGAGACTACAGACGTGCACCACATGACTAGATATGTTTTCTATTTTTTGTAGGGTTGGGGAGCCTCATTCTTGCTGGTCTTAAACTCCTAGCCTCAGACAATCCTTTGATCTTGGCCATCTAAAGTGCTAGGATGACAGGCATGAGCCCCTCTTCCTGGCCTTTGCCTGCCTGTGTGTCGCTTTTTCTTAGAATCCTGTCTGCTCACTTCTCTGGTGTGACAGGTCTGTGGCTGGTGATGCTCTCTGTGCTTGGTTAAACTGGAAGATTCTTGAGGACATGGGCCACTTTTTCCATGTTGGCCTCTCTTCCCAGCACAGATAGAAGCCTGAATCTAGTAGGTATATAATACACACTCTTGGCTGTCTGATCAAGGGATACAGAAATACTGAAGGAAATTCAGCTGGCATCCCAAAGACTGTGACTCCCCAGCAATGAAAGTTTCTACAGACAGTGAGCAGGTAGCCCAAGCTGATTCATTCTTCTGTTGGGACTGCGCACACAGGCGTGCTGTGAATAACTATAGGACTAGATTTCATTAAAACATCAGCTGTGATATATCACAAAAGTTTCTTTATGAAATGAATTCTAACTAGAGTGGAAAAGGACTTACTTTGCAGATGGAATGGTGCACACACAAACCCAAGACAGATGACAGGGCCTCCCTGAAGGTTTGTGGGACCAGTGTTTGTTCTGCTCTTATTTAACGTCTTTAATAATGATCTGGAAGACGAGTCAACAGCACACTAATGAAATTTGCATAAAGTCGCTAATTGGAAGGTGTTGCTATAGCCAAGAAGGGCAGGGAGGTAATGCAGACGCCTTGAAGGGGGTTAAAGATATCAGTGGAAAATAACAAAATAAGATTTGGCACAGAGGGAGAAAGACAAATTCAATTGGGAGGAAAGTCTAAAATAGAATATTCCCTGGAGAGAAGAACAATGCAAAAATAATGCAGAAAGAGGTTCAGGCAGAGAGCAATCTTAGCTAGAGGTGTGATGTGGGGAGAATGGCCACGTTAGGAAGGTCATTCAGAAAGGAGATACGCATTCTGGTGGTGGGCATCCTGCCCCCACTCCACACACCCCATAGACTCCAGAGACTCTATCATGGACCATGCAAGCCACTAGAACCCCAGACCCTTTCCAGGAAAAGTGACCTTGAAGGGGATTTCCATTGTGAGGTCATCCCAGCCTCTTGGAGGCTTAATGTCCAATTCCCAGAAATCTCAACCTCTGGGAGGACATCGGACCAGGCCAGTCAGGCCAACCTAGTGGTGGACCAGAGAAAGAGAAATAGCAGCTTCTGGAAAGACTTCCCAGAGCCTAGGAAATCAGGGATATTTGCTGCTCTACATTAAAGAGGGCCCCTTACCTTGCATGGAGAGGCCAAAAGCATTTCTGCTTGACATAGATAAAAAATTCATTTGCTCAACAAATACTTTGTAAGCACCCACTACATTGCCAGGTATCCAATCTGACAGGTCCCCGTCCTCTTGGAGTTTGTACTCCAGTGAACTGTAATGGCCCTCAGTGGCCACGTGCCTCTACAGGACTTAAAAACAGGGTGGTGTGCTCGGCACCTGTAGCACAGTGGTTGTGGTACTGGCCACATACACTGAGGCTGGCGGTTTCAAACCCAGCCTGGGTCAGCTAAACAACCATGGCAACAACAAAAATAGCTGGGCATTGTGGCAGGTGCCTGTAGTCCCAGATACTTGGGAGGCTAAGGCAAGAGAATTGCTTAAGTCCAAGAGTTGGAGGTTGCTGTGAGCTGTGACGCTATGGTACTCTACTGAGGGCGACATACTGAGACTCTGTCTCAAAAAAAAAACAAAAACAAAAACAAGAAAGTAAGATGTGGATCATTGTAATGTTTAAGTGGTAGTTCCCCAGTTGATGGCATTTGGGGTCTCAAGTCCATAATTCAACAAGGACAACCAGCCAATGATCTTGAGTTAACGTACCTTTGGAGTTAAAAGACTTAAGTTTTGAATTTAAGCTTCAAGACTCACTAGCTATGTGACTTTGAGCAAGTCACTTAAATTCTCTGAGATTCAGTTTTCTCCTCTGTAAAATGGGAATATCAGCAGCAACTACCTCTTGGGAGTTGGCAGGAGGCAGAAATGAAATGATGCATTGAAAGTATTTCCTGCTGTGTGCGACCTTTGGGAACCATTCAGTAAATTGTAACTCTTAGGACCTTATACACAAGACAATTGGCGACACCGGCATTTCCTGAATGTCTTGGGGTAGAATCCACCTGGGGTGATGTCAACACGTCTCATTATCTCAGGAGTGTGACATGGGAATGATACACTTTCTGTGTGGCACACGTTCCACCTGGACTTCCCTTTGGTGAGGTCATTTTCTTCATATAAATGAAGAAAACTTCACCAAACCTTTATTGAGCACCTTCTCTATGCCAGGTGCTGTGGATAGTGGATACAAAGATACATAAGCCCCGAGGATGCTTCCAGGGCAGAAGAAATGACTCGACAAACTGCCAGAGCCTTTCTCTCCTTGAGCCTGGGCCTGGCTCCTAAAGACAGCGCTTTACCTTTTCTTTCCTCATCTTTGAAATTTGAGCCTCTTGATCAGCTGCTTTCCTGACTTCGGATCAAAGTGATGGGCTTTCAGTTAGGAAGACCTAGATCTGAAGACCCGACAGTGCCTCTAGCTTGCTGTGTGACCATGGAGAAGTCACTTAGACTTTCCGAGCCTCAGCCTTCTCAGCTGGGTAATGGGGATGATGTGCCAACTCCAAGGACTGTTGAGAGGACTCAAGGAGTTAAACCACCTGCCTTGGGAAGCCTATTTCCTGACTGATGGGGAAGTGTTCAATAAACAATATTAAGCTGGGACCCAAGCTAATAGCTCTTGTCAAATGACCTTAACCATGACAATAGTGTGCAGGAGTTTATCCAATAAAATCCAAGAACTTATTTCATTTTGTTTCATTTCATATTTATTTCCAAAGGCCAAATATCTTGGAGTTGTTGATCTTGTGACCTTGTCAAGGTCATTCCCCCTCAGAAGCTCAGTTTCCCTACCTGTAAAATAAGAGGGCAGGATGCTCACTAATCTCAAAGGTCCCTCACGTCTCCAAAAGTCTAGGTGTCATGGCTGGGGCAGGGCAGGGAGTGAGACCCTTTTTTCCTGATTATCTTTGAAGGATTGAAATAGGTGTCAGGTGGAAAGAACAGACCAGTATTAAAAAGTGTAGAGTCATGGGGAGGAGGGAAGAATGATTTAGCTGGGTCTGAGAAGGCATGATTGATGAAATTTCGGAATAGTCAATGTAGACTAAATATCAAGGAACAGCTCTCTGACAGTGAGAGATTGGCCTTCTTAGAAATGCTCAGCATTTACAACAAGGGTGACCAGCCACCCTGAAGTGGGGCTCGAATAGACCTTTGCTGGATGGGGTTCTGGCTTCCGGGGGATTGAGGTGTTTAAAGCCCATGATGGCTCTTGGCATGGGGGTGTGGGGAAGAGCACGTGGGAGCCCTATTCCATCAGCAGGCCCTGGGCATGGGTGGGCCAAGAGCCAAGACCTTGAACATGCACCAGAAGTTATTTGAGCAACTCTGGCATGGGTGTGCTTCCAACATACGCCTGCTGGGCCAGGCACCCCGAGACTCTTTCCATAAGTGCCCTCTCCATAATCACCCTATGAGCCAGAAGTAACCCTCTCAATTTTGCAGATGGAGGGCAAGAGAGTTTAAAGGACTTGCCCAGGATCACACAGACAACAAAATGCTGCAGCAGGATTCAAAACCAGGTCTCTGACTCCAAGGCCAAGGGCACATCACTGCTGCACAGAGCGAAGCAGCTGCCCTGACTACAACCCTGTCTTGAGAAATATTCATTATGTGAGTTAACGCAGTAATACTTCTTGGTGCTTTTATCTCAATGTACTTTAATTTAATCCATTTTACAGGTGAAGAAACTGAGGTCTAAAGATAAACAGATAAAAAGCAAGGACATCAAATAGCTAGTGGCGGAATCAAGAATAGAATTCTACTTTCTTAATTTCTAACCTAATGCTTCTCTTTTTTTTTTTTTTTTGAGCTGTGATGCTATAGCACTCTACTGAGGGCACCAGAGTGAGACTCTGTCTCAGAAAAAAAAAAATGCATGTTTAAGTCATTTAAAAGAGTGTTTAAACGCACCAAAAATGGTTTAATCTATAAGTCAGTTTTCATCATCAAATTCTGGGACAAATTTGTTTTTTTGGTTTTTTTTTGGAGGCAGAGCCTCAAGCTGTCACCCTGGATAGAGTGCCGTGGCATCACAGCTCACAGCAACCTCCAATTCCTAGGCTCAAGCGAATGTTCTGCCTCCCAAGTAGCTGGGATTGCAGGCGCTCATCACAATGCCCGGCCATTTTTTGGTTGCATCCGTCATTGTTGTTTGGTGGGCCCGGGCTGGATTCAGTCCCGCCAGCTCAGGTGTACGTGGCTGGCGCCTTAGCCTGTTGAGCCGAGCCGCTTTTCTTACTTTTGATTTTTCCTCTTTAATTATACTCTCCTGTTATTTTTTTTAATGGGAGCTTGAGCGAGAACCACTCCTAAGTAGAGAGACCGTGTGGGGCTCAGAGCTGGCTTTGAAGGAAAAGAACCCAGGAAGTGGCCACCTGGGGGGAATGATAGAAGGAAATGACTAAGGAGTGAAAGGCAAGAAGTTTGGGGCAAGTTCAGCCTTGTCTTCTGCAAAACGCAGGATAATGACCCCCACCACCCATCTGGACTTGGGCAGCTTCCCTCTCTGGACGCCAGGGTTGCTCTTTGTAAGGGAGCAGGCAGGCCTGCTCCTATGAAGAAGACAGCGCTGTGCTGGGCAGCTGTTACCCTATACACTCTTAGGTAAGAGAGATGAGCTGCACAGGAGGCTGATGCTCCAGCTCCGCATGTTAATAATTGGCCTCAGGACACAAATGATTCTGATCTTTTCCTTCCTCACACCTCGGGGGCTTTGCACGATGACTGAACAGCAAGTCACTCCCAGGCATTTAACGCCCAGCCGACCATGGTCCAGGACTATCTCAGCAGCGCCCACCCAGACTGTCTTGTGGAGCAAGAACTAGAGGTAGGGTCCCTGCCCCGGGCCCCTTTCTTTGCCCACTGCCTCCCTGCCCCACCCCTTGTAGTACCCCCTCATCGATGGAGCCAGGTATTTGCAAACAGCTTGGGCACACATGCCCACAATCAATATCACGAAAGATAAATCTGCTGCAATTGACTCCAGGCTGTACTGTCACTAAGTGACGATGAAAAATGATCAGCACTTGAATACGTTGCATTTTTATCTTTAAATCTTTCTACAGAAGCGGTGTCAATATCAGAGCACTAAATAATCTCTAGATAGCAGGAAGATGCAGAACATTGTTTTTTTTCTTCACGGAAGATGGATGTAGCTTTTTCGAAGGCCTTAAATACTGAAGCAAGGAATTAGCTCTCTAAATGCCCTGCAGTGGCTGGCCGCCTCGGCAGTCCTCTGAGGACGATTCGAGTACCTAACTCCACTCTTCCATCAGCGTTCTTTAAATAACAGCACTTGGCTCTGTGGACGAGGGGGCCCCTCCCAAGCCCTAATGAATCTATCCATCAAGGCTCACTGCATCTTCTTCCTTAGGCCAACCTCAGTGGGCCGATAGGGGAAATCAAGGCAGGGGAAAGTTGAGAGACTCGTCTAACCAAAGTCATATAGGAACTTGGTTTTCCACCAGAGTCAACACCTATTGTCCTTGATGAGGAGATGGGGCCAGTTTCTTTTGGGGCTATAAGATGAAAATTACATGAGCTAGCAGATAACTGGTTATGATGACCACAAGGTCAGTGACAGACATAGAAACGGAGAGACATCAATCTTACTCTTTCAAGCTTACAAGGAATCTGGGGGCAATAATAACCATCATATTGGGAGGCCAAGGTGGGTGGATTGCTTGAGCTTACGAGTTTGAGACCAGCCTGAGCAAGAGTGAGACCCCATCTCTAAAGAAAAACAGCCAGGCATTGCGGTGGGCACCTGTAGTCCCAGCTACTTGGGAGGCTGAAGCAAGATCACTTGAACCCAAAAGTTTGAGGTTGCTATGAGCTGTGACGCCACCGCACTCTACCGGGAGTGAGAAAGTGAGACTCTGTCTCAAAAAACAAGCAAACAAAAAAAACCCCTCACCATATATTGAGTGGTAACAGCAGCAGATACTGCGCGGAGAGCTCTCCCCACACCCTCTCAGCCAAGTGAGGCTCACAGCAGCCCCACAAGGTGGACATCATTAACCTTATCTTACAAAGGTGGCAACATTGCCAGTGATAGAGCCAGGGAAGGGCAGAAGACCTGAGCTGGAGTCCTAGCTCTGTGTCCTCAGGCAAGCCATGAACCTCCTTGGGCAGCTTCCCCACAAGGAAAGTGAGGGGAGGGAGTCAGACTCCATGATCCCCGAGGACCCTCAGCCTGTATAATCATCTGTCCTGTCAATATTCAAATAGCGGGGCAGCCCGTGCCCCCACCCCCAGCATGTGCTGAGCTGGGTGTGTAGAGCCACAGAGGGCAGGTGCAGGGCCGACACAGCCCCGCCTGGAGGTCACTGCTTTGCAGAGCTGCCCTAGAGCAAAACATTTTTCTTTTGCTCAACAAGTGGAGAGAGGGAGATTATAGGTACTTGTCTTTCCCCCCAAATTATTTCAAAAACAGTCAGTTCTAGTGTGCCTTGCACTGTGGGGGCTTGATAAAGAACATGCTAAGAAGAAGAAAAGTTTCTGACGTGAAAGATTCCACTATTATGCTGGAAAGAGGAGATTAGTGCCTGATATAATATCCTACATGACCAGGTGTGGGAATGGGTGCTGAGGAGGCTGTGGGGCAGTGGGAGAGCACTGTGGGGTGAGTCCAAGCCCTCTGCTCTAGAGGGCCGTGATTTTTTTTTTTTTTTTGAGACAGAGTCTCACTATGTCGCGTTGGGTAGAGTGCTGTGGCGTCACAGCTCACAGCAACCTCAAACTCTTGGGCTTAAGCAATTCTCTCGCCTCAGCCTCCCAAGTAGCTGGGACTACAGGTGCAACACCTGGATATTTTTTGGTTGCAGTTGTCATTGTTGTTTAGCAGGTCCAGGCCGGGCTCACACCCACCACCTTCAGTGTATGTGGTCGGCGCTCTACTCACTGAGCTATGGGTGCCGAGCCTGGGGCTGTGATTTTCATCTGGTGTTCCACGGCACATACACTGGTGTGCTGTTGGAGGATCTTAAGTGTGCCAGGGAAGTTTTTAAAGAACATTAATTAAATTATTTTCAAAAGAAGTTCAAAACACAGTAAGTATATTCTTTTTTTTACTCTTTTTTTTTTGATCAACATAATTTAAGTGTGCCATAGAAGTTTAACTATAGGTTCAAGTGTGCTGTGAGATTAAAAATAAAGAAGGTTGAAAACACTGGCAGAGTGGGTCATGAGGGTATTCCAACTTTGGAGCAGAAGCCCCGTGTACACTGTGGATCTGGTAAAAGTCAGCATAGAGGGTGTAAACTGAGACCTTGGCTCACTCTGGGTGGTAGCCCACAGGTGCCTTACTGACTTGGTAAACACTCAAATCTAATCCAGGCGAATGGGGTATATCAGGACTAGGAAAGTGGTGACTTAATTATTGAGCTCTGGAGGGTGGCCTGCCCCCAGAGGCGAAGGCCTCCTGGAACAGGAACCCCATCCAAGCCCAAACTGAACTGAGAGTGCCCGGGGCAAATTCTCATGGCTCCAGCTTGTGTCATCACCCCTCAAGAGCCCCAGGTTTGCCTTATAGCGGAGCGCCAGGAGAGAAAATTTCTTTTGGACACTGGAGCAACTTTTTCTCTACTTCTCTCTAATCCTGGTCTTTTATCTCCCAAATCCATAACTATACAGGGGGTATCTGGACAGCCGGTTACCAAATTTTTCTCCCAGCCTCTAAGCTGCAATTGGGATGACTTGCTGTTCTCTCATGCCTCCCTAATC
>CAUYRH010071413.1:0-14576 GCA_963574655.1 Perodicticus potto
CTGAGATTACAGAAACAATAAAAAATCTTCCAACCAAAAAATGCCCTGGTCCGGATGGCTTCATGCCAGAATTCTATCAAACCTTCAAGGAAGAGCTTATTCCCATACTGCAGAAATTATTCCCAAAAATTGAGGAGGAAGAAATCTTCCCCAACACGTTCTATGAAGCAAACATCACCCTGATACCAAAACTAGGAAAAGACCCAACTAAAAAGGAGAATTTCAGACCAATTTCCCTCATGAATATAGATGCAAAACTTCACTCACACTTTCATATGAAGAATAATAGATCACAACTATGGCCCAGGATGAAGGCAGGAATGGGGGAAGGGGGAAGGTCAGATGGAGGGAGGGTGAATGGTGGGATCACAACTATGGTGCATAATGCAAGGGTACCTAATGCTGGATCTATTAGTATAGAGTATAAATGTCTTAACACAGTAATTAAGTGAATGAGGTGAGGGATATATTAACTAGTGTGATGTAAGCCTTCTAAATTGTATATGCAATCAGCACATTGTACCCCCTAAAGACATTAATGTATACATGATCTGCCTCTTTATGATTTAATTAAAAAAAAAATAGAAGAGGCGCTGCATTGACCTGAGCAGAAGACTTGACAGAAAAGGCTGAAGAAAGCAGAAACAGAGGACAAAAAGCCAACTGGTTGGCATCATTCCAGGTGAGGTCACTCTCCCTGTAAGGGTGAAACTGGAGTGGCCTTCCTCATCATGCAGGCTAAAACTGGCCTGTTTGGGGATTTGGCTATTCTCTCTCCCTCTCTTGATTTCTTAGAATGTCAGATAAATGACTTGGTTTGAGCTTGATGATGTGGAACTTCAGCATGAGTGACTCCATTTTGGTCCAAATCTGTGGCCTTTGATCAACGTTATTTAACACTCCACAGATAACGCCTGGAAGTAAAACTAGACCTTGGTGACAGTTAAGGAGTCATGGCTATTCTACATTCAAAAGTGTCGATCTTTCAGTGAAAAAGTTATCTCCAACACTCCCTTGGGAATGAAAAGTACTAAGGTTTGTAATTCAACTCATTGCTTTATTATGCTTCTCTTTTTGATTCTGCTCTAGGGACACAAATAAGTCACAATCTGTATGTGTATGTCTGACATTTTTAAGTTGTGTTGTTTCACCAGGACCACCAGCTTCTCCACCATCACCTGATACAGTTAGAGTCATATTCACTGGCTGTCGTAACTGTCGGTTCTGGTTATTATTACTGGTATTTGGCTACAGACTTAGCAGCTTCGATTATTTTATTTTGCTCCTGGTTTTGAGGATTGGGACTTCAGAAGCAGCCCAATATAGCTGCTCCCTCTTGGGGTCTCTCATGCAGTTGCAACCAGATGTTGGCTGGGTTGCAGTCTGACGAAGGCTCAGCGAAGCTGGACATCCAAGATGTTCACTCAGATGGCTGGTGGATGGAGCAGGCCATCAGTTAGTCCAGTTGGGGCTGGCAACTAGCATACATATGTGGGATTGCCCAGCATGGTGGTCTCAGGGTAGTTCATTTTCTTATGTGGTGCCTAGCTTCTAGCTCCCCAAAGTGAGTGTTCCCTGGGAATCCAGGCAACTAAAAGTCACACAACCTTGCTTCCTCTGCGACCTGTTGATTGCAAGTAAGTCACAAGTCCAAACAAATTCAAGTGAAGGGAATTAGACCCCCACCTCTGAATGGGAAGCACATCAAAGGATTTTTAGCCATTTTTTAAAACCGCCACACTATGTAACAAATGTAATAACCAAATTCAATTTAATTGATTGCCTTCCTTATGCTGGTGTTCTCTGGGGCAGTGATTTTCTTTTTTTTGAGACAGGAGTCTCACTATGTCACCTTCAGTAGAGTTCTGTGGCGTCACAGCTCACAGCAACCTCAAACTTTTGGGCTGAAGCCATTCTCTTGCCTCAGCTTCCCAAGTCGCTGGGACTACAGACGCCCACCACAACGCCTGGCTATTTTTTTGTTGCAGTTGTCATAGTTGTTTTAGCTTGCCTGGGCTGGGTTCAAACCCACCAGTCTCAGTGTATGTGGCTGGCGCCATAACCACTGTGCTACAGGCGCCGAGTCGGGGGCAGTGATTTTCAATTGGTGAGCTGCAGCACACTGGAGTGTTGTGAGAGGTTCTTAGATGTGCAGTGAAAATTTTGAAAGATCATTAATTACATTATTTTTGAAAGAAATGCAAAGCACAGTAAGCATATTCTGTTTTTTACTCTTTTTACTTTTTTTTTTTTGATCAACATAATTTAAGTGTGCCGTGGAAGTTTAACTATAGGTACAACTGTGCCATGAGATAAAAAAGATTGAAAAACACTGGTCTAGAGTCTTCACCTAGAATGTTACAGGTAGTCATGGAAATGCAAATCGGTTAATCAAATTGCTCTACCAAACTTATTATCAAAGAATCCACAGATGCTTCCCTTAAATGGAAACAGATTTTTGTAGGTCTTGCTCTTCTAATTCTGCAGGAAGAGAGCTTGCTATGCTTCTCTTCCATTGGAAGAAACTGTCACGTAGACAGGTTCGTAGTCACCTATCTGTTAAGTTACAGGTCCAAAATATAAATTATGTTTTCTGACTGTAAGTTCAACACTTACAAATAGGTCTCTGAGAGTTCAGAGTTTAAATGAGTTTCAATCCTCTCAGTGACATATTCTGCACCAAGTACCTGGATGCTTTAGAGACAGGTGTATCTTACATCCTAGCACTGGATACTGGACCATTCGGACCCATTCATTTAAGCTGTGGATTGTGCTAGCACCAATGGAGTGAAGGATTTGCAGCTCCTCTGAGCAAGGAAAACAGAATAAGCAACCTTCAGAACGTTAACAGACCATGCACTCAGGAGGAAAGGAAATTTTATTCTGGGTGCAGAATATCTTTATCAATTGCCTGGCTGCAAGACCTGAGGATTAATAAGGATTAGAAGGACAAGCAAAATGAAGTTAGATGGAGTTGCTCTGGGCTCAAGGGACCCGACTAGAATTCAGTATGATCCTGGGAAAATTAAAAAGACAGCTTGTTAGAAATGAGATAAAATTCAGCAGGAACAAATGTAAGATGGCTCATCTCAATGAAAAGGCACACAGCTGCCAACGTGGGCAAGACTGGCTGGACACAATCACAGTTGAGCACCACGTGAGGGGGGCAGGTAGCAAAATTAATTCCGGGCGTGGAGCACATGGACTGAACTATTGGAAGCTCAATACCTGGGGCATTCCTCTGACCCCACTCTCAAACTAGATCAATTCTTCTTGCAATTCATTTGTTTGTTTGTTTTAGGTTTTATGGCTCCATGGTCTCAGGTTATCTCACAGCAATCTCAAATTCCTGGGCTTAAGCAATCCTCTTGCCTCAGGCTCCTGAGTAGCTGAGACTACAGGCACCCACCACAGTGCCAATTTTTCTGTTTTTAGTAGAGATGGGTCTCGCGTTTGCTCAGACTGGTCTGGAACCGCTGGACTCAAGGGATCCTGTCACCTCAGCCTCCCAGAGTGCTTGGATTACAGGCATGAGCACTGCACCCAGCCATCTCACATGGACTTTAGTACTATTGTGATTGATTTTTAAATTTTTGGCGTGATTATGGGGTTGATATTGTCTTCTCACTAGATGGCCACTTCCATGAAAGCAGGGTGTGGATCTGAATCTATCATCTTCACCGCGCCTGCCATATATCCACTATGTCACTAGTACTGTCTCAGTATTGACTGAGTAAAGAAATATTATTACGGTGAAAATAATGTATAACAGGGGTTGGCAAACAATAGCCCACCAACCAAATGTAGTCGGAGCCTGTATTGGTATGGCCTATACATTAAGAATGGTTTTATATGTTTGAATGGTTGAAACAAATTAGAAGAAAAAATGCATCTCATGGTATGAAAATTATGTGAAATTTGAGTTTCAGCGTGCATAAAGGAAATGTTTTTGGCACACAGCCCAAGCGTGTACCTGTCATCCACGGCTGCTTTTGTGGTAAAATGGCAGGACTGGCTTGAGCTCAGGAGTTTGAGACCAGCCTGAGTAAGACTGAGATCTCATGTCTACCAGAAATAGAAAAACGAGTCTGGTATCATGGTGGACACCTATAGTTCCAGCTACTCATGAAGCTGAGGCAAGAGGGTTGCTTGAGCCCAGGAGGTTGCTGTAAGCTAGGCCGATGCTATGGCACTCTATCTAGGGCAACAGTGAGACTTTGTCTCAAAAAGAAAACAAACAAACAAAAAATGAATAAAGCAGTCCCTTCCTGTAGGGGATGGAAACTCACCTGAGCCACCGTGCTGAGCGGCAGCAGGCACTGCGTTCCCAAGCCAGTGGGTACATTCACAGGCCCTGCACGTGCTGCCTGACGCACCTCCATCTCCAAGCTGCCTACACATTTTAGTCCCTTGAGTATCCACAGCCCCCTATGCATTAGCTATACAAATGGGGGGAATAAAGGTACCTTGTATTTCACTATTTGTGCCAAACATTTACTGCAGGTCCCTTTGTTCTGAATCCCCAGCATTAGAGGGATAACACTGGGAAAGAAAAAAACTACACACAGAGGTGAGTAATCCCAACCCATTAAAGCACAATTTCGGAACTTGAGCATCTAATCTGTCAGCTCTCACCTGGAACTGTGACGTTGCTGACAACATGCTGGTAAAAATTGAGCTTCAGATCCAAATTGACATGGCAACTCCCTGCTTATCTATACTCAGACGTCTGTGTTCCTCCTTCAGCTGCAAACAAAGTGGGTATCTGCAAGGATTTATAAGAGAGCAACTACACAGGGGCCAGAGACTTCCCTTGCTACAGAACTGTCGGAAACACCCCAGCAGCATGGGGAAGCCTCTAACACTAACACCTTCCTGGTTCCTGGTTTCACTGCCTCAGGTGCAGTCTGGTCACCTTTGTCCTTGGTTCAGGCAGATGTCCATGCAGAAATCTCACTTTTAAAACTAGCTTAAATGGACTGTAGTCTCTTCTCACACACACAGCAGACATGGAAAGTTCCTGATGTACAGTTGTTATTCAGCAATGTAATTGCTGTTGTTTTTTTAAGTAGTAATAATTGGCATGATTACTAGAGAATAGTGGATTATTGCTATGAAAGAGCCTATGGAATCAATAATCATAGTCTTCATAGTCTTCATGCTATACTGCGTAAGCATACATGATATGCAATCCAGAATTTGCTTCAATTCCACACTAACACTTTCAAAAACAGAAAAAGAAAATGAAGAAAAAAGAAAGCAATTTTGGTAAATTCTCAGCTATTGTCAAGTCTGGAAGATGGTTGGATGGGAGTTCTTTGTACCATGCATTCTGCTTTGTGTATGGATATATTAGAACATTTTCATAAGAAAAAATTAGATTAAAATCATTTTTAGAGTTAAAATAATTAATTGGATTTTTAATATATTCATTTGTTTTGATAAAGGTTTGAAAAAGCCAGATCCTCATTCAGGCTGCAAAGAAACTTTTAGAAATATTTATTCTTTCCAAATAAAACACATGCCTATCTTGGAAATGTGGAGTGGCTCTGAGACAGGGAAGTGCATCATATGATATTTTAAGACACCCCTCACCCCACATATACATGGTTTTTTTTTGTTTACTCAATGCAAGGACAATTTATTTTCAAGTTCTGCCAACACAGAAATACTTTCCTTGGAGTGCATTAAAGTTTTTTATTCACTTTAATGCGTCTTGCTTAAAATGTCAACTGTAATAGCCGTATTCCTAATACTCATTTTTTAATTTCATCTGGTATTTTATTTTATTATTATCATTTTGAGGCATGGATTCACTCTGTTGCCAGAGTGAGACACCATCATAGCTCACTGCAACCTTAAACTCTTGAGTTCAAGTGATTCTCCTGCCTCAGACTCCCTCATAGTTGGGACTATAGCAATTTTTTTATAGAGACCAGGTTTCTGGTCTCAGGCTGGTCTTGAACTCCTGGACTCAGTAGTCCTTGAGATAGAATTTTTAAAATGATTAAAGTAAAAGAAAGTCTGACACACACTTTTTTTTTAACCTCTACTATTATATATTAGAAATTAAAGAGAGCGGCAAAATGGCCAACTGGAGCCAGCCTCCAACAGAAGCTCCCATCCAGAGAGAAGGATAATGTCCAGAAAGTACCAAATTAAGCTAAAGACTGAGAGCCAAGCTGAGAGGGAAGAGTGATAACTGCAGGTCACCTCTGCTGAGGTAAGCTTGACTCTAAGAAAGCAAACTTCAGGTACAAAATTCATCCCCAAAGGAAAAGTGTACATCCTCTCCTCCAAGAAAGTTGTGTTTTGTTTTGTTTTTTCTTTTTCTCTTCATTTGCTCCTGTAGGTTTTCTACAGGCAAACAGTGAACTGAGGACCTCTTGTCTCACCCCAGGGGTGAGAGCTGTAGGAAATGGGGTCTACCTCCCCAAAGGGACCCTGTTGTGACACTGAGTAATTTCTTGCCAGGCAGAAAAATTGAACTAACATTTTCCATCTGATTCTGAACTTCCAGGCCACCCTTCCCCACTTGCCTAACAAACCAGAAGCCTAACCCCTACAGAGACTACAGGAGGAGGCTCATGAGCAGCACTCTCTGCCCTGCTGAACCAAGCACCCTGCCTCCACCAGGCCAGAGCCTCGCTTCCACCCTGATAGAGCCACAGATCCCACGCTCCGCATGCCATGCACCACCTGGCAGGAGTATCTGCACCACGCCCTGCCTGCCCGGCCAGAGTTGTGAGCCTAGCACTCTCCTTGCTAAAGTCACCAGGTGCCAGGCACTGCAAGAACCATGTGCAGCATCCCCTGCCCTGCTGCTGGATCTGTGTGCCCCGTGCTCCCAGAGCTGCTCCTACAGCCAGAAATCCCTGGCTGTGGCAGTCACCTGGGAGCTGCACAGGGTCACTTCCCACAAAGATTCAGCAACAAACGAGTGATCCCTCCTGGGTCTAATCTTGGAGAGACACCTCCCCAACTCAGGACTGCTAGAGGAAACCAGAACTTGCTCTATAGGGATACTGGTGCTGCAGAGTGGCTGGGGCAAAGGTGCGGTGGCTGAGGGAGAAAAGCATTTGCTGATTTGTTATCCTCAGGATTAGAATGAGTTCAGGTGGAATGCTCCGCAGTGGCTATTGAGTACCCAAGGCAGGCAGATCTCAGTTCCCCCAGCTGGCTGGTGGAAGAGGGCATTGGCTAGGCCATGAGGGTATTGACCTTCCACTGACTCTGACAGGCACAAAGCCCTGGCACATCTGTTTATTAGATGGAGCAGGACCTCAGCCCTGTGGGGTCACCAGTGACTGGGCATGAAAGAGAAGTGGAGAAAGAGCCCACTGGTCCAACTCTGGTACTGGTTGGGCTTTTCTGACTCCACAGAGCACCAGAGCAAGCCAAATTTGAGCTGCCAGTAGAACTCTACCATCCAGTTGTTGGAGACCTTTCAAACTCTCTCACTTAAGAGTTCGTACAGACAGGGTCAATTGGTTTGGAACTCCTAACCTGGGCCAAGCACCCACGGACCATCTTGGGTGGTACCCTCATTGTGTAATACTGGGAAGGGTTGATTTTCCTCTTCCAGTTG
Organism: Perodicticus potto; assembly: GCA_963574655.1. NCBI lineage: Eukaryota > Metazoa > Chordata > Mammalia > Primates > Lorisidae > Perodicticus > Perodicticus potto. Next base: position 7,589 of record CAUYRH010071413.1, read on the forward strand.
TTGTCCATGAGGGGTGGGGTGTCTTAGTTGCTTGTATTTCTCCACAGCTAAGCCTTCATCAGTCACTGATCCACTAGGATTGGACAAGAACCAACTGAATACAAGACAGAGCCACCTAACCCTGCCACACCAGGCAGGTTTCCTCAGCCTCTTGGTTTAAAGCCTATTGTACCTATGAATAAAATTGCAACACCTGCTTTTTTCTGATATCCATTTGCCTGAATTATAGATGACCATCCCTTCACCCTGAGTCTATGTTTATCAGTCTGTAATACTGTGTGGGTCCTTTGCAAAGTTACAGGGGAAAAAGCTGTATGATCAGTCTCAGAAATTTGACAAAGGACTGGTTAACCACAATTCCAGGAACTCCCAATCCAATTTCACCTTATCTGCTCATCTAGGCAACAGTGAAAAACGATCAAGAGGCGGAATCAGTGGGAAAACTCTGGCAACATGAATAATCAGAGTAGATCAACTCCCCCAAGGAATGATATGGCAGACACAGCACAAGATCCCATTCATAAACAAATGACTGAGGTGTCAGAAATCGAGTTCAGAATTTGGATAGCAAATAACATCAACAGAATGGAGGTAAAGATGGAATTAGAATTTCAAGGAGTAATTCAAAAGATGTCTCAAGAATTCAACAAATTCAAAGACAAAATCACCAAAGATTTTGACACATTGAGGCAAGAACTTGCAGCCCACAAAGATCTGAGAACTACAGTAGAATCCCTCAGTAGCAGAATAGAACAGGCAGAAGAAAGGATCTCTGACATTGAAGACAAAGCTTTAGAATGCTCAAAGAGGAAAAAAAGTGGAGAACAAAAATGGATCATTCTCTCAGACAGCTCTGGAATAATTCAAAGAGATCTATTTGCTTATAGGAATTACTGAAGGCAACAAGGTGGCTTTGGAGGATACAGATGCTTCTTCATGAAATAATCAAAGAGAATTTCCCAGACATGCCAAGAGATTCTGAAATTCAGATAGCAGACAGTTTCAGAACACTGGCATGACTCAACCCAAATAAAAATTCTCATAAACACATTATAATTAGCTTCACCAAAGTTAATATGAATGAGAAAATTCTGCAAGCAGCCAGACATAAGAAAACCATAACCTACAAGGGGAAGAACATTAGAATGACTGCAGATCTCTCTGCTGAAACTTTTCAAGGTAGAAGAAGGTGGTCATCGACCTTTAATTTCCTTAAACAAAATAACTTTCAACCCAGGATCCTGTATCCAGATAAACTAAGTTTCATCTATGATGGAGAAATTAAATACTTTAATGACATGAACATGTTGATGAAATTTGCCATAACTAAACCAGCTCTCCAGGATATTCTCAGACCTATCCTCCATAATGAACCACCAATGTAAACTCACTCAGAAACTTTTGATCCAATTCCAACTTCCACAGTGGCAAAAGGATTAAAAATGTCCACTGGACTTTTGAAAACTTGATACCCAAAATACTATCTGGCTTATCAATACTCTCAATAATGTGAATGGCTTAAATTTCTCTCTAAAGAGGCACAGGTTGGCTGACTGGATACAAAAACTCAGGCCAGACATCTGCTGCATTCAAGAATCTCACCTTACATTAAAAGATAAACATAGACTCAGGGTGAAGGGATGGTCATCTATAATTCAGGCAAATGGATATCAGAAAAAAGCAGGTGTTGCAATTTTATTCATAGGTACAATAGGCTTTGAACCAATAAAAGTAAGGAAAGATAAGGATGGTCACTTCATATTTGTTAAGGGTAACACTTAACATCATGAGATTTCAATTATTAACATTTATGCACCCAACCAGAATGAGCCAGACTCTAACAGACCTGAGCAATGTGATTTCCTCTAGCACCATAATAGTAGGAGATTTTAACACCCCTTGGCAGTGTTGGATAGATCCTCCAATAAGAAGCAAAGCAAAGACACTTTAGACTTAAACTTAACCATTCAACATTTGCATTTAACAGACATCTACAGAACATTTCATCCTAATCAAACTGAATACACATTCTTCTCATCAGCCATGGATCATACTCCAAAATTGAACACATCTTACGTCACAAGTCTAACCTTGGCAAGTTTAAAAGAATAGAAATCATTCCTTGCATTTTCTAGGACCATCATGGAATAAAAGTTGAAATCAGTAACAACAGGAATCTTCATACTCATACAAAAACATGGAGACTAAATAACCTCATGCTGAATGATAGCTGGGTTGTAGATGAGATTAAGAAGGAAATTACCAAAATTTTGGAACAAAATGATAATAAAGACATGAACTATCAAAACCTCTGGGGTACCACAAAGACAGTCCTAAGAGGGAAATTTATAGTGTTGGAAGCCTTCCTCAAAAGAACAGAAAGAGAGAAAGTCCACAACTTAATGGGACATCTCAAGCAAGTGGAAAAGGAAGAACACTCCAACTCTAAACCAGAAGAAGAAAAGAAATAACTAAAATTAGAGCAGAACTAAATAAAATTGAAAACAAAAGAATCATACAACAGATCAACCAATCAAGAAGTTGATTTTTTGAAAAGGTCAATAAAATAGATAAACCTTTGGCTAACCCAGAAGTAGAACATTAAAATCCCTAATTTCATCAATCAGAAGTGATAAAGGCCAAATAGCAACAGATTCCTCAGAAATTCAACAAATCCTTAATGAATATTACATAAAACTCTATTCTCAGAAGTATGAAAATCTGAAGGAAATAGATCAATACTAGGAAACATGCCACTGCCCTATACTTAGCCAGAAAGAAGTGGAAATATCGAACAAGCCTATAACAAGTTCTGAAATAGCATCAACTATAAGAAATCTCCTCCCTTCATCATAGCCCCAAAGAAAATGAAATACTTAGGAATATACCTAATAAAAGAGGTGAAGGACCTCTATAAAGAAAATTATGAAACCTTAAGAAAGGAAATAGAAGAGGAATTTAACAAATGGAAGAACATACCATGCTCATGGCTGAGAAGAATCAACATTGCTAAAATGTCTATACTTCCCAGAGCAATTTACCAATTCAACGCCATCCCTGTTAAAATGCCAACATCCTATTTTCAAGACTTGAAAAAAATGATTCTGTGTTTTGTACGGAACCAGAAAATACCCCATATAGCTAAGGCAGTTCTTAGTAATAAAAACAAAGCTGGGGTTATCACCATACCAGATTTTAGGCTGTACTACAAAGCCATAGTGGTCAAGACAGCATGGCACCGGCACAAAAATAGAGACATAGACATTTGGAATGGAACAGAAAACCAGGAAATGGAACCAGCAACTTACAGGCACCTAATCTTTGATAAACCTAACAAGAACGTCCACTGAGGGAAAGACTCCCTATTCAACAAATGGTGTTGGGAGAATTGAATATCCATATGTAAAGACTGAACCTGGACCTGCACCTTTCTCCACTTACAAAAATTGATTGAAAATGGATAGAGGACTTAAATTTAAGGCATGAAATGATAAAAATCCTCAAAGAAAGAATAGGAAAAGATATCGGCCTGGGAAAGACGTTATGAAGAGGACTGCCATGGCAATAGCAACAACAGCAACAATAAACTAATGGGATTTAATTAAATTGAAAAGTTCTGTACTGACAAGGATACAACAACCAAAGCAAATAGGCAACCTACCCAATGGGAAAGGATATTTGCATATTTTGCATCAGAGAAAAGCTTAATAACTAGGATCTATACAAAACTTCAATTAATCCACAAGAATAAAACCAACAATTACATACATCAATGGGGAAGAGAGATGAACCAAACCTTCTCTAAAGAAGACAGACAAATGGCTAGAAAACACATGAAAAATGCTCATCATCCCTAATTATTAGAGAAGTGCAAATTAAAACCACCCTGAGATATCATCTAACCCCAATGAGAATGGCCTATATCACAAAATCTCAAATTGAAGATGCTGGTGCCGATGTGGAACACTTTTACACTGCTGGTGGGCCTGCAAACTAATACAACCTTTTTGGAAGGAAGTATGGAGAAACATCAAAGAACTCAACCTAGACCTCCTGTTTGATCCTGTAATCCCACTACTGGGCACCTATGCAGAAGGAAAAAATACCTTTTATTATAAAGATATTTGTTCTAGGCTGTTTATTGCAGCCCAATTTACAATCACTAAAATGTGGAAACAGCCTAAATGCCCTTCAACCCAGGAATGGATTGGCAAGCTGTGGTATATGTATACCATGGAATATTACTCAGCCATTTAAAAAAAATGGAGATCTAAAAACAAACAAACAAACAAAAAATGAAGATCTTGTGGCATTTGGATGGAGGTGGAACACATTATTCTTAGTGAAGCATCACAGGAATGGAGAAATATGAATCCTATGTATTCAACTTCAATATGAGGACAATGAATGACAATTAATGACATGGTGGGGCATGGGGGAAAGGGAGAGCAGACAGAGAAGGAGGGAGGGGGTGAGGGTAAGGAAAAGAAAATAATGACTAATTCTCACATAAATTTGATTCAATTTTGACTAAAGTACATTACTTAAACATTAATTTTTATTTCAACTTGTTAATATGTTGTTTAAGATACAGGATACTGCATCCTCATTTATCAGTGAATTATGTTTGTAATTTCTCCTTTATAATAATATATTTTTTCCAATTTTGATATCAAGTGTATCCAGATTAAGTAGAATGATTTTGAAGTATTTCTTCTTTTTCTATTGTCCATAAGATTTAGCATGATCTGTTTTTTGAAATTATCTTTTATTTTTATTTATAAATATTAGTTGTCTATTTTTTGAGACTTTGGAAAAAATAATAATAAGAAGTTAATTGATAACTCCACATTGAACCTCAGAGTCAAAGCATTCCATAATAGACATACTTTTATTTGACAATGTGAATGTTACTTTCTTTGCATTACTATTATTATTATTGCTTAATACTTCATTTCAGCAATCTTCTGATTTCTTTTCTGAATGTATTTATCTTAGTTCATTCTTTACAAAGTTTTTGTTTCTATTCCTTATCTTAAGTATTGTTATTGTTGTTAGATTTTAAGCCTTTTTAATTTTGTGAAGGCAAAAAGTAGAAACCTAATAAATACATGTATATGTAAAAATAAAAAATAAATAAATAAAAGAAATCTCCCCAAAATGAAAAGCCCATGACCAGATGGCTTCACATCAGAATTCTACCAAACCTTTAAAGAGGAACTAGTACCAATATTACTTATCCTTTTCCAAAGCATAGACAAAGAAGGAATATTTCCCAACACATTCTATGAAGCAAATATCGCCCTGATTCCCAAACCAGGAAAAGACCCAACAATAAAAGAACATTTCAGACCAATATCTCTAATAAATATTGATGCAAAAATATTCAATAAGATCCTAGCAAACAGAATCCAACAACACATCAAACAAATTATATATCATGACCAGGTGGGTTTCATCCCAGAGTACCAAGGATGGTTCAATATATGTAAATCCATAAATATAATACATCACATAAACAAATTAAAAGACAAAGAACATATGATTCTCTCAATTGATGCAGAAAAAGCTTTTGATAATATCCAGAATCCTTTCTTGACCAGAATGCTTAAGAAAATAGGTATAGAAGGAACATTTCTTAAACTGATAGAGGCCATCTATAGCAAACTCACAGCCAATATCATACTGAATTGTGTTAAATTGAAACCATTTCCACTCAGATCAGTAACCAGGCAAGGATGACCATTGTCTCCACTTCTTTTTAACATTGTAATGGAAGACTTAGCCATCACAATCAGGCAAGAGAAGGCAATCAAGGGGATCCAAATAGGACCAGGAGAGATCAAACTGTCACTCTTTGCAGATGATATGATTGTATATCTGGAAAACCCCAGGGACTCAACTACAAAACTCCTAGAAGTGATCAAGGAATACAGCAACTTTTCAGGATACAAAATTAACACTCATAAATCTGTAGCCTTTGTATATACCAACAATAGTCAAGGGGGAAAAACAACCAAGGACTTTATTACCTTTACAATAGTGCCAAAGAAGATGAAATATTTGGGGGTATATCTAACTAAAGACATGAAAGATTCCTATAAAGAGAACTATGAAACTCTGAGAAAAGAAATAGCTGAAGATGTTAACAAATGGAAAAATATACCACACTCATGGCTGGGAAGAATCAACATTGTTAAAACCTAAAGCAATCTACAGATTTAATGTGATCCCTATTAAAGCACCTCTGTCCTACTTTAAAGACCTGGAAAAATTACTACTTCATTTTATATGGAAACAAAAAAAAAACTCAAATAGCCAAGACATTACTCAGAAATGAAAGCAAATCAGGAGGAATCACACTTCCAGACATCAGACTATACTATAAATTGATAGTGATCAAAATAGCATGGTACTGGCACAAAAATAGAGAGGTAGATGTGTGGAACAAAACTGAAGACCAAGAGGTGAACCCAGACACTTATATTCATTTGATCTTTGATAAGGCTATCAAAAATATGAATTGGGGCAGAGATTCCCTCTTCAACAAATGGTGCTGGGTAAATTGGCTGGCAACCGGTGGAAGACTGAAACTGGACCCACACCTTTCTCCTCTAACAAAAATTGACTCTCACTGGTTAAAGGACTTAAGCTTAAGACGTGAAACTATAAAAATTCTTGGAGAGAGTGCAGAGGATACACTTGTAAAAATTGGCCTGGGAGAATACTTTATGAGGAGGACACCCCGGGCAATTGAAGCAATATCCAAAATACATTACTGGGATCTGATCAAATTAAAAAGCTTTTGCACTGCCAAGAACACACTAAGTAAAGCAAGTAGACAACTCTCAGAATGGGAGAGGATTTTTGCAAGTTATATTTCTGACAAAGGTCTAATAACCAGAATCCACAGAGAACTCAAACTTATTACTAGGAAAAAAGCAAGTGATTCCATTTCATTGTGGGCAAGAGACATGAACAGAAGCTT